>PNEQ01053003.1:18894-58533 GCA_003012365.1 Medauroidea extradentata | reverse complement strand
GGGATTTACCGCATTACAGGGGTCTAAAAATAGATATTTCATCATGTTTCGGATATGCTTTTAGTCACGTAGGCCACCCTCGAAGGGTTAAGACGCAGTTGGGACAGGTATCTATGACGTAGGTTAGGCGGGTTTCCCACTATGAGCCACCCGGGCTTTGAGTCATCGGCCAGCCCTCAAGGTGTTACGAAACAGCCGCTGACCACTGGCCTCCAGGAACATGGCACGCAACAATACTCAAGGATACAACCAATTCATTTCAAGCAGCTATATGTTAACTCTTTATCTGTATACCTACGTTCTTATAGTGCAGTGAGGTGCTCAATCCATTTCAGTTCAATTGTAGTTATTAATATCATACCTCAATATTAGACTTCACTTCTATACCTCGCTTTTTGACCTCAATTTAAGACCTCACATTTAGACCACACATTTAGACCTCACTTTTAGACCTCAATTTAAGACCTCACATATAGATCTAAATTTTAAACCTCACATTTAGACCCAAATTTTAGACCTCACATTTAGACCTAAATTCTAGATCTCACATTAAGACCTCAATTCTAGACCTGAATTCTAGTCCATACTTTTTGACCTCAATTGTAGACCTGAATCTAAGACCTCAATTATAAACCTCAATTTTAGACCTCAATTTTAGACCTCAATTCTAGACCGCAGCTCTAGATTTCACTTTTATACCTCACTTTTAGACCTCACTTTTAGACCTCAATTTTGACCTCAATTTTAGACGTCTCTTTTAAAGCTCATATTAATACAAAAATTAAGACATAACCATTATATGATACTATTCGGATCATTCACTCATCTTAGCTGTATGTTTACACTTCTTCAAATATACATTCATTTATTTTAATAAACGCTTTGTACGCACTCGTAATCTCTATCCTCTTTCACATAACATTTAAGTTATTCTAATCAAATGCAGTTTCATTTTATACAACTTTGTTTCAAGACAAAATCAAACTAAAAAGTAAATTTTTCCTCGCATGTACAGTAACATTTACACAGAATATCAAATGCACAATTTTTAAAATATTATTTAACACGCTAAAATTGTTCAAGTGGAAGGAATTAGTTCTAGGTCATAAATAATAATATTTATAAATTTTATAAATTTCATGCATTAGTATGTCACACATTGTCTCTTCTCGTGTCGTCGCGCAGTGTATCCTAAGAAAAACTATCCACAAAAACGACAACGTTGATATACTGACGCTATTTTCTTCATAGTCATTGCCAGTCCCCATTCAAATGTTTCCGCGCTGAACAAAGTTATACCTCCAAATTCGTCGATTACTTGTCATCAGTATAAATTTTATAATTTTCTACTCAAATATATTACACATTCGGTTAATCTCATCAGCGAGAATTAAGCTTCTTATATGAGACCCTCTCCCCATTTCTCAACATCTTAATGCATTCATGTAGTCAGTAAAACGCACAATGTACGGTGCGAGGAAACATTTATTGAGATTAGTGCAGCCCTGAGCATCAATATCCCTTAATATGCTCGAAGATTCTACCAGTCATAATGTAATAAGTGTTCGGTTTGTGCTAACCTAAAATAAGCAGGTAAAACTACTCACTGTCCATTATCACGCGTGAACTCGAATAAGTAGCAAAGTGATAAAAATATCTGTCTTGTTATATTCAAAAAGAAGTTCATTTAATAATAACGATTGACCTAGTAGCTCAGTAGTAGAGCGTTTGGAATTTAACCTAATGGTCCAGGGTTTGTACCCCTGCCAGGACTTTATTATTTTCTTTTCTTCGTTCGAGCAATTAACAAATCTTCAGTATATTTACATTCATTAAGATAGATTTTTTCTATATAATAAAAGAAACACCAGTGAAAGGAACACATATATATCGTCGTTGTTATGTAACCTCCTATGTGACAAAACTGTAATTTTACAGGAGGGATAAAAAACTGAATTACAATGCAACACGATGATAATTATTTACGGCTGTCTGCTGTTCAGAAATAAATATTGGACTGATACACAATAAATCATAACATATAAATAAAGACGAAAAATGTTTTATACTTTGAATTTTATTTCGCATAAAGCCACATAGGAGATATTTTTTCGCTGTTCAGTGACACATAGGATGTTTATATACATTATTTAATTTGCAGATATCAGTGCACTGGTAAAACAAGTAGGACAATTCTAATACCTTATATTGTCTGAGGCTGTCGTAAAACATGGGATGATCTTTTTCAATTACGTCTATTAACTCTTGCAAGTGTTTGTTCTTTGACTCTGCTACTGGTAGTGGCTGCTTATACAAGGACGGTACATCAGTACAGGCCGTAGATGTAAATCTTCTTCGTTTTTGGGACAACGTCTCGTAATGAGCTGTATAGTCTTGTTTATACAGAGTTTCACCATTCGATAAATATTTAAGTGCCCGAATATCAGTGACGACAGGATCTTCGGACATTTTTCCAGGTTGAAGTGAGACGAGATTTGTTGCAATTGCATCATAGTACTTAAAAATTGTAATCTAATGCATTGACTTTGTATGGTTTGGTAGGTCTGGCAAGTCTCATACGAGCTAGTAATACAGAAGGGGAATTGATTGGAGGTTTGAAATATTTCTCAAGTGTGGCATGCACACTGTCTGCCTCCATCATTGTGGGTCCTTTCTCCAGAAAAAGCTGTTCAATCACAATTGATTTCTTCTGCACAATGTCACTGAAAGCACTTGCCATAATTTTGTTTCGGTTCTGGTAGTTACATCCATCAGAAATTAACACAATGTGACGTATTTGGTTTGGCTGCTGTGAAATGAACTCCACAACACATGATGTAAATTAATTTGCAGCAACACCTCAATTGGCTTCATCCCACACATAAAGTGTAACCTCTTGATTTTTCAGCTCATATATTGTGAAGTTATGCAATTGTAGTTCTTGTTTGTAATATAACTTTGAAGCAAGTGTTTTGGGACACAACAAAACACTTCGTAAGTCCATTGTAACAACAAGTTTTTCTTCACTTGCAGATTCCTTAGCTGCATTTTTTTGCTGCTTGTGCATCGTCTTTTCTCTTGATGTGCAAATCATATTCCTTTTGACTGACTGTACCTACATTGTAGCTGCAGCAGATGTTACATTGGTCTTTTCTGGGCATGTGAATAGCAATGTTGTCGTCTTTCAGAATTTCACTGAATAAGGTTCTTCCAGCCGGTATGAAATTGTTTGTTACACTCCCCTCCTTATACACGTCAAACATGTGCAGTTGAGATCGAAAGTTTGACTCCATATATATTTCGCTAGAGTAATCCCTGCAATAGTGACTGGGGACTTTCGGAAGCAAATTAACCCATGATTTAATTTGTTCATCTTGCTCCAATTTTCTTCGGCCCCTCTTTGCTACACTTGCATTGTCTACTTTAAGTCTTTTATTTCTGTGTGCTGATGAGATTTCAGAAGCATAATTGTGAACAGGTCTGGCTGTATCATCAACTTATAACAAAGCATCTCTTTGTACCCATCGTTTGTACGTGTCTTCCCCAAGATTGAGCGTTTTAAGGAAAAAATCACGACACACACTATGTGTATCTCCACTTCCTTTCTGTAGGAATATATCATGACCTTCTCCTTTTCTTTTCACATCTCCTGTATTAATCCTCCTCTTGCGAATGATTCTGGTTTTTACTAATCCTTGTACATAACCTCTCTTTTCTTTCCAAGTGTTTAAGTTCCAGAATTTTGGAAATATGACCTCTCTGTCAGATTGAGTAAACAGAGCACACATAAAGGATTGCTCACTGGTTTTCTTTGTGGACGAATCCCTATTTTTCTAGCTTCTTTTGGAACATTCTGTGTTGCCTTACTACCTACCCTTTTGTAGCCAGTATAGTTCAAGCCCAACACTCGCTTTGAGCGTTCTTCACATGGCTTAACTTTAGTATTCAATTCTTCCATTCCTGTTTGATGTGCGTTTACTTCAATTAACTGTGTCACGTCAGTTGCAGTTTTTATTCTTTCTCCAGTCCTGGATTCCTCTTCTATTAACAAACTTTGTTGCTCTTCAGAAGTAACATTTACATCGCCTTCAGTATTGCCACCTACCAGTGTATTATCACATTGGAATACTTCAATCGACTTCTTCGTAGACACTGCTGTATTTCCTTCGCTCTGAATTGCTCTCAGTTCTGGTTCGTCAGTAAGTTCATCACACGGCACTATGATTTCACTTACAGTTTCTAATGCAGAGCTTATTTCATTATGTAACTCATGGTCGGGGTCCAAAATTAATGTCTCCACTTTATTAACCTCTGTATCTACCACATCATTCACCACAGCTTGTACGTCTGAAACTGTACTTGTCGTTTCCATAACTTCTGAATCTTCTCTTATCAGCTGTACAGGAGGCGAATCTTCACTTACCAGCACTTCACTTTGCCCTTCTATCTGCATGGCAAGTTCCACCAACTTCCGTGCACGAGACAACCTGTTGTGTGGTTTCTGTTAACATAAGGAAAAACGAAATTAATAGTTTACTGTTATTTGGTTACAGTATAATTAATTTGTTTTGCAGGCATTACATTGTTTAACATTCAACGTAAAACATTTCCCAAAATTTACTATGATCAGTACAACTTGATGAATCTATGTTATTTATAACATTATCTGAAATAACTGCAAATTTTATTCATGGTTGTTGTAAATTGAAAATGTGAACATTTATTGGATTAATAAAATACAGTACACTTACCTTCAGTCAAATCTCAATCTTGTATATTGTACACATTGTAAAATTTTTAATTTAGTACCATTGCAATAATAAGCAGAGCTACTGAATGTTTTCACTACTAAACAATAACCATAGAGTAAACAATAACAGTATATCTGTATAGTGAAACCTCCTATGTGTTTTGATGCCAGCAGGTGCCATCTCTTAACCTAAATATGAAACCTTGTATGTGTCACACGAACACATATGAGATTTTTAGCAATAACATCAATGCTTCACCACATAGGATATTTCATTCAACCTCTCACAGATAACAATACGTTGTTGTGGCACATAGGAGGTATTTATAAACATGTAAAGCTTGAAATTTTGATGCTGTTAGTATAATAATGTGAAAATGGCCGATTTTGTCACATAGGAGGTTACATAACAGCAACGACGATATATGTATATATATATATATATTTGCTTGCATATACTAAACATTCTTATTACTATGCTTATACATATATATGCGCTACTTAAGTGTATTCCTGGAAAATATCAACTGGTCGGTAACATAACTTAATGTACATACATATATTGTAATATATAAAATTGAGTAAATTACATATAAATGAGTCAATAATAAAAAATAATGATATTATGCATGTTGTTACTACAAGTTTACTACACAAATAAAATTTTTATAAAGATTGGAGGTACAAAAGTAACAAAATTAATACATGGCTAGCTACATATAACACGCGGACACCATGAAGATAAATTTAAATATTATTATATGAAAGAATGTGTTAATTATCGCACTACCGAAAAACTTTTTAAGTCAGTTTTTAAAGCGTATATAAGAGAAGAAGATGAATAATTACATAATATTAATTTTAATCATATATAATATTACTTAAATCATTTTGTGTACATGTAGGTAACCTATAATTAAATGAGTTGAGGTTAAATGACAATGATGTTAGGGATAAATTATTTAATGGAATATTAATATCTCCGCAAAAATTAAACATCTAAAAATAACTCTAGAAAAAACAACCAAAGCTGGTGACAGGATAATTGATAAAATTGTGTTATATGATTTACATGAAGAAAAATTAGATAACATCCTTCTTAAAGAGTGTGGTAATCTTGAAGATAAGGGTAATATAAAACGAAAAAAAATTCTAGATTAATTGAGAAGTAAAATTTACATCAACAAATATATTTTTTCTAGCAGTGTTTGCGCAGCTTTGAACGCGTGTATTACTCAGAGCCGATATTATTTACATTAATTGAAAAACCTCTTTGTACACCAGATAGGTAGGACAAGGAGCTATAGCTGGCCAAGCGTAAAACTGTCTTTAGTTTGTGCCTGCCACTAACAGTGACTCCGCCTGGGCCTTATTTATAGTTACAGCTAACACTGTAAAGAATCTGCGTAATTTTACTCAGAATGTATGTGGGAGCACAAATTGCCACTTAGTGTGAGGTTAAAATAACCTAACATCCAACTGATAACTTTACCGTACGGGGTAAGAAGACACGAACAAAACTTAATAACAACCCAACGTTATTGTTGTAATTTTATATCTTTTTCTGCGTAAATTAAGCCAACGTACACATAAAAAGACAGTTAGAGAGTAATTGTAAATTCACTGTATTGGGCAAGTTTTTTTTATATAAACTTAGATTGTAAAAAAAGAAACGTAGAATTTGTAATTTTACACAGAATATTTGTGGCAGCAGAAATTACCACTTTACAGTTTCAAAATAACCATTCGTTGGTTATTAAAAATTATATTATCATGTGTTTATATTTTCAGCAACTGTATATGTCAAAATACACATACGGAGAGCTTGTTGTTTAAGTAAGTTGTGTGGGTTTATTTATTTTGACGTTCATGATAAAAACAGAGATACAAGAATTGTAATTTTACACAGAATGTATTGCTAGGAATAATACCACAGCTAATGCTTAAATTTACACAGCATGGAGCTAGAAAAATGCGTGCACATTGATGATGTTAATCTACGCGGAATACATTCGTGTAATTTCACACAAAATGTGAGATTCAGTGCCATTTTACACTTACAATGTCGTGGTAAATTTATATCTAATGTGTCAACGGAAAAATATCCTGGCAACAGTGTAAAAAAATAAACTAACTTTAATAATTTTTATTAATTACTTCAACTCAAATTAAATTCTCAAAGAAAAGATAAAATAAACTGTGTTTGTCTGTGTAGTTATACAACGTCTAAATAATTAATAAAAAATTACTTTTTTCTTAATCACTTACCCAGAGATCATCCGAATCTGTTTAACTACTTCACATTGTATACGTCGATGATAAGAAAGATATAGGAGACAAAAGGAAAAATAAAGATAGGGACTTGTTGTGGTATGCATGACAGACTGAAGTTTGTGAGTCATCTCAGAACTAACGGCGACATAGTATCTACCTGTTAGCAGGGGGAGAAGGGATGGTTGTAGAGTCCTGCAGGGCAGAGAAGACAGGCAGAGAACTCCAGATGTGCTGAAACCTGTAGCCGGTAGCTAACACGCAAACTACAAATGTAGAGTGGAATTTCTAAAATCGAATATTAAAGCTGCTACCTCGTAGCCAATTTCTTTTAAATAAATATATTTACTCCGGTTATACTATATAACTATGTGACACATATGCAAAGGCTCATTTAAGTAAAATGTGTTAATATTGTCCATTTGTGTCTGCCCCTCAACTAATTACCGCGCATTCACACAAACTTAAACCAAATCAATCGAAAAATATTTCCTTATTCATAAATTTTTGAAAAATATATATTATTGCGAAAGCCTTTTAGAGGGTAAATTACTATTTTTATGTTTTTTCTATCGTTCGTATTCAAGGAAATTTATGTAGACATTTAGTTGTGTGTACGTGTATGCATCAATCAGTTTTAACATCTCCAAGCATCTGTATCAGTATTTATGGTAAATTGTATGTAATGCAAAAATTTTATTGGGTGTATGTGCATACATTTGTTATCAAAATAATGCGTTTTAAATACATATAAAATTTGCGACACTACAACTTGCTATATAAGAGCCAAGAATTCTCTATTCTTGAAATGTTGCAAAACAAAGATATTCGAAATTACGTGGAAGAAAATCGTGAAAAAATGCAGAGAGAGTTACAATATCGTAAGAGAATTACGGTGAGAGTAACTGGGTTACACACTCTGCGTGGTGAACCGAGACAATCATGTAAAGAATAAAGTCAGTAATTTTCACATAATTTGCTGTGAGGAAATTACTCAGCGTCAACAGACTAGTTTCATATTGGCGTAGAGGTCATAAGAGATGTGTGAACACAACTGTACCACACAACCAGGAAAAATTGGCGAAGGAATCGGCCTTTGTTAAGGTCCCCGCCTGCCTCGTTTTTTTCAGCGTTATAGGCTCAGAAGCAAAGAAGCAAGAGCTACTTTCGACGCGCGTGCCAGCGTCCCACCGCCACTATGAGGAAAGCGCTAAAATGGCTTGCATCATTTGTGTCAGATCGCTGGAACTCTGGGACTGTAAGGGTCCTACGCACCTGCGCTTGAAACACATTGCAACGACTTGCGACTATACATTTTTTTAAGAAACTACTAAACGCACATTACATCATTTGTATACCTACGAAAAGACTACGCATCTCAAACAATGTTTCAAACATTTAGAAAATTCTGCACGCGTATTAGAAATGGGTGTTTCGGGCCTCTCAAAATGGCTAAAAACGCCTTTTCTGTGAAAGTAACAACCGGATTCTAAAAACAAAATGACAGAATCATGAACCTGATTTTAAACAACATTTTCCGCAAATAAAATTATAAGGTCACCTCTTAAAAGTCCCATAGGAAAGCGAGTAGTTACAGAGCTTACCACGTTATTTGCGTGGCTTGCACATAGAGGCGAATACTGCATTACGTACGCCTTTAGGCTCCGACCTTAGCGCTCCATAGATTTTGTGCCTCGCACACAAACACAGCCTGCTTGTATAAGACTCTTAAACGGCGACCTTATTATTTTACTGCTGGAAAGTCTGTACTAAAGTACATCGGCATGATGCACAAAATTGACGTTTATATTTTGCTGTTGTCTCTCGTTTGCGTCCTCGAAGATGTCTTCCCCAATTAAAATCGGCCAACGAAAATATTACGTATTTAACGAAGGACGTCTGTGTTTCTTCTGCAAACAAGTTATGGTGCCTCTAAACACATACGCTAATCATATAATGTCTTGGAAGCAGCACTGACTCAAATAATTTTCGCGATTTTCCATCGTCTCTACATATGAATTATAACTAAACTTATTTCATACTCACATGGCAATGATTTTACTTGAAATTGGCGGAAATAAAGAAACTGTGTTAAAAGGAAAAGTAACTAGGGATTCAAAAATGTGCACTTTACCGTGGACAACCTATACTTGTGCGCTCTAACACAACACGCAGCAAGTGAAGCCTCGTTCAGAACATTCACAGAAACATAGTACATTCACGGATAAAATGAAACATGTATCAAGACCAACTTCTACAAGTAGTAGGTTAAAATTACCATAGAAATTAAATTTAGTATTCCACATTCTTGTTCCTTAAAGATTAAAACTTGAAAAGTTCGATTCAGGTGCATATTAATCGCTCAGCGGCCTGAACTAGGCGTAGTTGTTTTTACACAGTATAATAATCAAGATGATTGTATAGAGTGGACAATCAGTGCTATCAGATGAACACATTTTTTTTGTGACTGCTGTACGATAATGCAAACTTATCACACATGAAACCGATATTCGAAGGCCTTTAAATTTAAATCGACACACATGAATATGAATTACTTCCCAAATTTATCTTCGAAAGTCGGTTTCCTTTCAACGAAATTGTGTTTGAATACTTTGCACCTAAATAAATATACGACTTAATTTGTAAAAGCGTATGGGAAATTTCGTGTTCGCAACCCATGTGTGTCCAAGATGTTATTCTTCTCCTTTCTCGCATGTCAAAAATACGTATTTTTAATTAAATGGAACTTTCTTTTCGTTACATTAATGTAGTTTTGTACACACAGAAGTGTTATTTTTAAGCATACTTTATTATAAAAGTGGTATAGGAACATATTTATCTGGTAATTCGTTAGGATCGTGATTTTTTTCCTTACCAACTATTTACATTTTAGAATTCTTTACTTTCAAGAAACCTACAAAAATGAACGACATTGCTCTGTACAAAGCACAACGTTTTTAATTATTAAATAAAATAAAACCTACAGACATTCCACGTCAAAGCCACCCAAACACATTTCCGAACGAATTCGTACTCCTTTAACGAATTATAAATCGCGTGGCATGTTGACACAATTCGGTACTTTGGAAATATCAACCACAGTAAAACACACCTGTGCACTGAAAAAAAAAAAAAACACTTTGCAACCAAATAAATTCCTCAAACAATTTTAATAGTAATATATGCGCGATAAGACACAAACTTTTTTCAAAAAGAAAGTTATGCACATTATTCTCAAACTAAAAAATAAATCACTCACACCAACAGAAACGCCATTATAACGTGTACCAGGAATGCCACACGTTGACAGTGAAACACACAGAAAAACTAAAACGAACAGTAATTTTTAGTAAATAGAACTACTTTGACTGTTTTCGGTCCTAAAATCGTAAACCAGACAGTACAAATACAAACGAAACTTTTGAAACTAGCAGTGAAATATTATGAAACGTAATATTTTCTACAAATTTTAGTTCTGAGTTATGTTTACCGTATAGCGATTAGAAAATTGGTTTACCGTTCCCTATGAATTTTCTACCTACTGAAGTGGACTTACCCACCCAAATCAGTGCGACGAAAGTTTTTGAAATTCTTCTAGGTCGACAAATTCATTTCATTCCAGCATATTTCATGCTTAAGTTTATTGTTGATTTCTGTTGGCAGCACTTCGAACGATTCCTGTTATGAGGAGCGGTTTGCCAGATGACCTTTTTTTCTACTCTGTCTTAATGTTATCAGGCTGTACGACGGGTTTGAGGGGAGAGCAGCGATTTGGATTTGGGTGCATATGTACATGTTGCTGCTGTTTTATGCGAACATGATTTTTCTACTATATTTCGCTGGCTGGCCCCAAGACCAGCAGTGTGACTTCCGTGTTGTAACGTTGGCACCTCAAAGTCGTATTATTTTGTCTCTAATACTGGTTTTAAATAGTTTAGAATAGATTTCTTCGGCACTGACTATATTTTGGGACAACAATTGTTTGTCATTTTGTTTAAACCAACAGGTGTAATTTGATTTGGGGAGAAGGTTTCAAAATACTGTAAATACCTAGACATAAAATCTGGTTTTCCTTATACGCTTCCTTAATTTAGCATACGGAAGTTATCATGCCTGAATTTATGATATATTTTATGTTAAAACAAATGAAGGCCAACCTGCGCGACTCATCACAAAACAGAAAATATAATTGAATGTGTATGTTTTCATTGTCGAGCTCTATCAGTCAAGCTTTACCTGTGTTCGAACTCGATGTAATGATTCAGCAACTTCATGTGCAACATTTACAGTAAATAATTATTGTGAATGTACTTTATTTACTTTATTTAAAATGAATTGAACTTAGGGAATACATATTCAGTACTTAAATACAAATACGACATAATATATATTGTTTGCAATAAGTATATTTTTGAAACTTCAGTGTCACATGTTTTAGAGATTATTTCTGGGTATTGATACCTACCACCTTGGATTTATCTGTTTCTTCTCGATAACTTCTGTTCCAGTCGATGTATCAAAAATTTTGGCACGACAAGGCATAGAAACAAATCTAATCGATTTTCTGTAATTGCTGGAACCATAATATGTTCATTATTTTGCAACAGGAAACAGCTGAAATGGAAAAAATTGCTTTATTTACGGAAGCGACTACAGAGGCCGCTACTTTAATAGAAACAATGCCGTATGGATTCCAAAAGTGAATGAAACAATGAACTATTCTTTGTCAGAGTGAAAAAAACTAAAACAATATGTCTACTCCCTGATTTATAAGGAAACACCTACAACCGATCTGACAGGGATCAGTCCCCTTAAGTATGCCGCTAACGAATATTTTTGTATACTGTAGATATAAAGGCACCGAATCATAATTGAGGTGATCTATTTACATGAAACTTTGTTAATCTGATTTAATTTGTTGTTGTTAAGTTTTCATCCCCGGGTGAATATAAAAAACTGTTTAGTATTGGTAATACGTTCATACACACAATAATACCTTTCTACAATACTTTTGCAGTTAAATTAATGTAAATATTTAATTTCAAATAATTCTCACTACTACTGCAAGTGTAAATATACATTGTAGACGTGTGTACTGTTTATACAAAGCAATTCAAATACATAGTGTGATACAGAAAATGTTACTCTAATTAAAATTATTTTGCGGGTCTATGTCAGTAATACTCATTTAAAACATAACTGTAACAACATAATGTGTAATTGCAACTGGCACGTGTGTATAATAATTCGTACTGGAGGCAATAAATTGTTAAATAACTTATAGCAACAGCAGAATTTAAGTCATACCTAAGTGCATCAGTATTGTACAATGAAGTATCGGAGTCTATTACTATACATTACAATAAGCTCTGTGCATGACTTCATGATTGTCTTATATATATATCCTTTATTTTGTCGTAATATCAATGTGTAACCGTTTGTTAAAGTGCTATAGATTTTGGATGGATTAATATACCAACGGAATAGAGATAATGACAGAAACCTCCACAAGAGATTTCTCTACAAAACTACTTTGACCATTTATGTACGTTTTGGAAAATAACTTTCTGCATTAAATTAAGTTCAAAAGCAAACCCGAAAAAATGTTTATTTCCACAGAAATATATGTGTTACTGTTGTTCTTTATCGTACTTAATCATTGACAGAATTCCCATTTATAGAAGTGGTAAGTATTTAAATATGTATCATAGCAATTTGAAGTGATCCCTAGATAAATGTAGAATTTTCGTGTCTTGTGAAAAGTAATTCAAAACATGGAAACAACTTCAAAATTTGAGAATTCAAACCAATAAAAAAATTGGTGTGCCAAAACCTATAGAATAATTTTGTCCTTTTCATTAATTATCATGGCGCTGCACAGATATTGAAACATTCGGTGTGTTCCGCCTGCAGCCAAAATAACAGCAATTCCTGCAAATCTTAAAGATAATATGCATGCACACATATACACGAAAATATTTTTTTTTAGTTGACACTTCATTTCATCCACTGCCCTGTACAAAGCACAACATCTCCAAGGACAGAAGAGTTATTTGACATTTTGTAGCCTGATTGGGTGTACATCTATCATCGGTAATTCATTATTTATTAAAAAATAAAAAAATCCTGAGAACTGATGAATGATATTTCATTGGCTATAGCTACAAACCATCCCCTATATCTTCCTTCAGTGATTTTGGAATAGCGTGGAAAACCACACGTGTTAAATGGCAGGTTCACGGTTTGTATCCAATATATTTTGAAAGTATGTCAATGATTCAACAATCAGTGCTGCTGCACGTGTTGAAAGTTGGAACCATGCACTCTTAGACCAGCAAGAATAGATTTCGGTCCAGTATGCGCACTTTGCCGATGTGTTTGGCCTGTAAGAAGTGACGTAAATTTTTCTTGAAAATTCGCAAACGTGGTCACGTCGTAGTCTTTAACGGAGCACGGGTTTGAACATTTTTATGTTGCAACATCGAAAAAAACCGAAAAAAACAAAAACAGGGTTGCGCGAATCGTAATATATGCTGCTGTTTTAAGTAATTTTTGACACTGTTAGGTGCTGGGAATATGAAAATTATATTATTGAGGTTTTAGAAAATAAAAATGAAATTTTCTGTAGAAAACTGGTGATGCAAGCGCAATTGTCTCCTTTTATATCCGGCGGACAATGTTTAAAGTGCGCTGTCTTTTTAGGCATACTTTCATGAACCGTGTCGCTGGGATATTATGCAGACTTTGGTGAAGTAATTTTAAACAATCTGTTTTGTTAGTAAACACAACCATTATGAGGGAAATAAATAAAACTTTTGTAAAAATTAAGTTTCTACGTTTTTGGATATTGACACAGTCTATTACGTGGGTTATAAAAAATATTCAGTGTTTTTCTACAGTAACATGAAAATATTAAGTACGATACATTTGTAATTTAACGCGGCGTACTGAATGTAATTTCAACACTTACATACATGGTCATTTCGAAATACAAGAGATGATGATGTATACATACATTTTCAAAACATCTTTTGTTAACTTACTTTAAAACACATTAAATGTCTTTTCACCTCCTAAAAAATGAAATTCGAAAAACATTGAATAACAATTTAGGCTACTTTACAGGTATCTCTTGAACGGGAGAAATACAATTGCCCACTGGGTCCAAGATATATCGAAGATTAATTTAAGACATATTTCATCACCTTTCATCCATTTTTCTCCTCCTTAGGTAAGGAATTTTGAAAATTCGTGAAATTACATTTTAGGCATTTGAGTAAGCATCAAACTACACAAATATCACGTCGATACATTGTGGTTGATAAATATCGATTTTGAACCGAAATCATATCTTACCCTTTTTACCCCTTTTTAAATAACCATTTGGGTATACATTAGCATCAGTAAAAAACAAAGAGCACTTCGCTATCTCTTGGTTCGAGAGATATAGAGGAATTATAGTAAATACATTTCACGTATTTGTAACCTCTTAGTTATCAAATTTCGAAACGTCTTCGAGTCCTCTCATAGACATTTTTATACTGATTCATTAAAGTAGAAAAAACTATGTTAGCCAGTTGCTGTCCAGTCATATCGACGATCCATAAAAACATGTTTTCTCAAATTTTACTGCTTGGGGATCGAATTTCAAAAAATTATAAAACCAATGTTTGGTATTTAAGTAAGCAAAAGTTTGAAGTGAAAACCAACCCTCTATCTCGAAGGATTCGATAGATATTGATAGTTAGTCGGAAACACATTTAAGGTCGTTTCACCATCTTAAATGATGAATTTCGAAGAATACTTATGTGTACCTCACTAAAGTAAAAATCACGATGATCGAGCTCTATCAATGTTTCTTTGGAAATATATTTCAACCATTTTCACCCCCTAAGATGTAGAATTTTGAAAAATCCCATCCGAATGCTCGCCTACGGCCTGAGGGAAAACCATGTAAAATATTTCACGATTCTAGGTTAAGTGGTTTGGACAGTAGTTTGATACGTCAATCATTCTGTCATTCAGTCAGTCTGTGTTCTCTTTTATACCTTGAGATTTCAAAAAAGCTGTTACTTGCTACTTGGTTAGTGGGGTTTTCAATTAGTCGATATGTTAATGGTCTTTAATTACTCATTTATAAATATTTAAAAAATAAATTGTTTCAATGAATTGTTTGTTCTGGTCCTTCAACCAATTTTGCTCCCCTCCTCCATTATATTTTTTTTGGCAGTAACCTAAATGGGCGCATGCACAGCTCTTCATTCTAGAACACCGTTCTACCCATGTACCCTGTTTTCCACCTTTTTCATTTTCCAGACCAAAATTATTAACTTTGGCAGAAACGTGCGAGACCTCACGTACGACACTGATATAACTCACTTTTATTTGCAAACAGAATCCTAAATACTTACCAAATTAAACATTTCTTACTTTAAAATTATGAAATTTCATACATATTTTCATCACCTTTTTAACATTCTGACAGGATAAATTTTTAAAAACCCTTTCGTGTTGGTCACCTCTGTTATGTCGAGAACTCGTCTGTGAAATTTCTGGACTCTAAACACACTGGTTAAAGCTGTTCGTTGTCTGACAGCGTCAAGAATTTTACGAAACACAACATATATACATATATTCATTCGTCTGGAATGTTTCCGTGAAACCATAGAAAACTGAAATCAGCATAGATACAGCCGGGGATCGAACCCGGGTTCTTCCGAAAGCAATTCCAACGTGTTACTGTAGCGCCACCTCACTCGAAAATAATGCGTTAACAAATATACGTTTTGTCAAGTTAACTTATAAGAACCGATAAAAATATCCATTTTTGAAGATGGAAAACTGCATAAAAAACGTGTAAGTAAATTTTCGGTAGTAAAATCTACACTTACCAAGATAAACATAAACCTTGGAACTGCTGCAAATGAGTCCAAGTATTGTTGTGCTGATTATAGTTATAAAAATATTATAGTCTATTTTTAGGGACATTTCTTGCATACAATGCGTAATTTTTACTCTTATAACTCCCAAACCTTGTACATATCAGTTTATTTTGCTAACTTGGAAAACAAGATCATTTCTTTCTCTAACAGAATTATATTTGCAAAAACTCTGGATACAGTATTACAGCCTGCAGCTGTTGATCATATGTGTGTGTGTGTGTGTTAGAATTTACAGAGTTTGAAGAAAATCAGAGCTATTTTTTTTTGTATTTTGTATTTTGTAGTTCTTGTTTGAACAGCGCTGAGATGTATGCACAGAGTTTGCCAAACCTAGATAATTTTACTGAAAGAATATTTGTAACAAAGGAACGGAGTTTAGAAGTATATAAACTCTAATGTGTATTTAATAAAATCACAAGTTACTAGTAAAATAATTCAGTAAATTGTTACTGCATAGTTGTAAAAGAGCCAGTACTGAGTTCCGGAGACACGCCACCAGAGGCAGCTATGCTATCAGGGCAAGGAGTGCTTCGTAGCAGATAATAGCTAAATTGTACGTACAGAGGTAACACAGAAGCTAAAACTGCGAGAATTGCTCCAGGTATTCTGCAACTGCTGTGTGATTATTTTTCCTTGCTCGGTACAGTGCAGATTCATTAAATAGGTCTGTGGCAGCAGTGTCTGCCCCGGCCTGTACCAGATACTTTATCACTTCCAGGTAACCTACCCATGCAGCAAATGTGAGTGGAGTGTTACCAACCCAACCTCTCATATCTACACAAGCACTGTGGTCCAGTAGTAGCTTCACCAACTGTAGATGTCCTCCCCATGCCGCCCCGTGCAGCAAGTTGGTTCTGTCTATATCTGCAAAGTCCACAGGAAGGCCAGCACACAGGAACAGTGACGCCAGCTGTGTGTAGCCGTAGAAGCCGACATCGTAAAGCACTCCAAGTGACCCTAGCTGTTGCAGCTGTTTGTACTCATCGCTGTCGTGGTCTAGTACAGCTTCCAGGTTTCTACTCAGCGTACTCCAGTCTTTGTTGTTGATGAACTCCTGCACCTGGAACCACACGCATACTCGAGCACTGCGAATGTGACGTCCATCCATTCAACTGAACACCAACACTGTATTTTATAACAGACTGCTCCTAGATAGTAGACGTGTCTTGCCAGTGATGTGTCTAGCACAAAACTGGAGTATATGACATGAACAATGTATAACTCAGGAGAGACGGCGCGAGCCTGGCAGTTAAACAAATACAATGTTTCAGAGTTTTCAAACTTGCATACCTCATTATGTTATTATAGAAATTTAATAATGTATGCCATACTGTTGCTATTAAGTTACGTTATGTTTTCTGTTGTATTAGGAACAGCAAAATTACGTGAATTATTTTCAGCAACATGAAGGTACTTAAGCGGCGGTCTTTTTAATCACTTTGTGGAAATAAGGACATAGAGTTAAAAATGTTAAAACCTTATTACAAGTAACTCTGGACAATTGTCAATCATCAACATCAGATAAATCATATATGACGTTTTGTGATCTTGAAAAAAATTAGTTAGTAAAAAATTTACTTTTTAAGGCTTTAGGTAATCCATATTCGACGTTATTGTTTGCCAGTATAGGCCTAAACTATGTGTTCCGAAATAAATACGGGAAAGAGAAATGAAGATATGGACATTGTATGGTAACATTCTTTAATGTAAGTGGTAACTGGAGAGTGCACTAATTCGCCAATCACACAGTCGTACTCGCATGCTGTGGTTGTCGGACTCGCAGCTGCATTTGCGTGGACAACTAGGTTATCCTAACTGCAATGATAAACAATCCCTCGTTTTTCATGCATTTAATAGATCTACTGAAGACAATGCCTATCGTCGGTGCCGCTCTCTTGCACAAGTCTTTACTAGTCCTGTTAGAGAAACTGAACGACTACCGAGCACATGTTTTTTCGTGTTGAATGGGCGTGGAATTTCTCAGGCTGCGAGCCTTCGAAGTGTATGGAGTAGGGATGGTTAGGGACTTCTAAGGACAGGGGCGCATGCGCAGTGCCGCATTCCTTCTCCTTGTTGCCCCTCTCACGCCATGTATCCCGCCCTGCCATCCACCACCACTTCGGTCACACCGCACAACCTTCAGGGCCGGTATTACCAACTCCTGATAAAACTGGCTGATTACTGTCTGCTGGATAGACTATCAGCTACTTTTAATCAGCCATTGTGTATTACGACATCTGGATAGTATCCGGATAACTATTAGATAGATATTCGGAGGTACTTGGTTAATTTTTTCATAGGTTGTTAGTAAAAATGTAGCTAACTGTATAAATTTTAGTTGAAATTTGTTTCGTTGGGTGGTTGTGGTTTAAAGGTTTCGGGAATATTACAAAATTTCACTGTTTCAAATGTATAACATCATCATTAAGTAAATTATTGATTAACGTACAGGTATGAAATAAAATAATAGACGCAAATAATTTTAATTTTATAATTCATGCATGCGACACAATGAATACTAGTTAAAATTAAGTAGTTAAAATAGTATCAATAATCGCTTCGAAACCAAAATAAATCACACCATGAAAATTTTAGCTGAAATATCTACATAATTAATAATAATCTCATAAAGTATATTATATTTTCGGCAGTCACCAAAAGGTCTCCATTTTGTGAAGTGGGATCCTAACCTCAACTTCGTGATCAACAAACATATATGACGCAATTTTTTCTTCGAATTGCACATTTAACTCCTGGATAAGTACCTAACAGCGGGTTGTAGTATATGATATCCTATCCAGTGGATAGTCTCTCGGATAAGTGATATCAGAGGGTCGAAATACACTTTTCTGGACTATCTTCTAGATATGTTTTATCCAGAACTTTATCACGAGGTGGTAATACAGGCCCTCAATTTGGTGAAGATTTTCACCACTATTTACGGCTAAAATGTTTGCATGCACATATTGTACAAGCAGTTACCAACACAAACGTACTTTGCTATGTTAAAACTGGCAGAAAACTTTACACAGGAAATAGCATGCTAGGTGAAGGCACACATAAGTAAAGTTCGTGTGAGAATTGTTGGGGCAGTTGCCAGTGTAAAATAAACTGCACTTAATGCAAAAAGTTCATGTTTTTTCACTTCGATTACATTGCATATTTGAATACATATTCATTTTGTGTGCGGTGGAAACATATCTGCTGAAAGTACAAGCTCAAAAGAGCCAACTGAATCTAATATGGCTGTGAAGAAGTGGCAGTTAAATAGGGTTCTGAATCGCGGAAGTCTGCGTTGATTATGCATATGACTAGAGGTACGTCAATTTCGCAGATTCATCTGGCAGCAGCCTAGACTTGTCAGTCCTATGCACCCACTGGGCTTAATCGTTTATCTATTGGCTTATAACCGTACAAGCAGGTGGTAAGCGATAGCACTTCGCATTATTTCCTTATGTACTACTGGCTTGCAGTAGTCAAACACGTTTCTTAACAGCCACCAGCAAGTCACAGACATGACAATGAAGTATACATAATTGGCGTTCAACCTGACCTGGAATGTACCTGTGAAATTTACGTACCTCTAAAAATGACCGACAAAAAATTTTCTGACAAACAGACGAACTCTCGGTAATACAAAAACCTCTTTCTCTGGTACGAACATTGCTGGCACTTTGGAAGTGTAGGAGTTCAGATACGCATCTGAAAACCACTCCCAGATAATAACCCGATAAATAAGAAAGTTATTATAAAAATTAAATATTCCCAAAAAATTGAGGCGTACAAACCAACAAAAGTTTTTCTCGAAACCAAAGGAACTTGAAGCCTTAATGGTGTTAAGTTGCGATAAAATCATATTTTTAATTTTTATGAAATGCTGCTTGTTTTATAGACGTTACTTTTGACTGCATTTTACATTTACGAAACAATTTTAGCTCTCATAGTTTTCTCTTAACGGGGTACTAAAGTCGAAATTTGCTTGTTACGCTGCAGTGCAAATAATGAAAACCAACTGACCTACTCAAACAAAATAATACGCTGTGAACT
Organism: Medauroidea extradentata; assembly: GCA_003012365.1. Taxonomy (NCBI): domain Eukaryota; kingdom Metazoa; phylum Arthropoda; class Insecta; order Phasmatodea; family Phasmatidae; genus Medauroidea; species Medauroidea extradentata. The sequence goes on along the minus strand of PNEQ01053003.1, from coordinate 38,523 downwards.
TACATCCCATGAGCTAAGCAATAAAACTTGCAAATTGCAAAATTACAGAAAAAAATTATTAAATTCAGCACTTTCTATTCAAATATATAAAAAGTTCGCAGGAATTTTTCAAATGTTTTATTACGTAGCCCAGAGTACGCCATTTCACTGTGAATTATTTCACATACATCAGTCAGTTGGTTTTCAGTAATTTTGAATTTGTCGCATCGTTATGAGATAAGTACACCAACTAAAATTGTTTCGTAATATGAAAATTGCACTCACATGTATTGTCTACAAAACCAATACTATTTCATATAAATATAAAATTAGGATTTTATCGCGCTTGAACACCCTTAAGGGCACCGCCTATCATTCGCTTAAAATGTGTTGACGCGTGTCTATAAGTACCTGTTTTACGAACCTGTTCCACACGTGCCTATTGTGTCAATGTATGAAATGAAAATATACTTGGAACAATGACTGACAGGTACTTTTAAAACATTACAACATTTAGAAAAATCCTTTCCGAACCCCTCAAAATGGCTACAGACAGATTTTGCAATACGTTATTTATGAAAATCTACCCACGGGATTCATGTGAAACTATTCTAGAAACACGCAATGTTCTTCGCTTTAAACGTTTCACCAATAAAAATATGGGATCACCATTGCAAGTGTCAGGCGAGTGATCTACGATACCACTGCACGCTGTTTCATTTGTCTTGCGCTAGAGGTGATACAGCACCAGATAACCCGGTAAACTTCGCCCTTGGTGCCGTGCCTCATTCACACAAATACACAGCCAGCAGGCGAGTGCCTTAAGAATTGAAGCAGGCATAGTACTCAATGGCAAGATCATGGAAAACTAACCACGTCCTGGAGAAAAATATAAATATTTCATGTAACAAAGAGCACATAAATAATAGTAGATTTACATGTTTTTCTATAGTATTTGCGTTACAATTTTACTTCGGTGTTTGTAATGCTGAAAAAACAGCTGTTTATTGAGAGACAAAATTTCCTCAGTCCTAAACTCAGAAGTACCAAATAATGAATTATTTTTCTCAACATTAACTAGTGTAAATTTAACGGTCTAAATCTGTTGTGTTTTGTATGATTAAGATTATGTTTATACAAAAACGGGAGCTGGTGATGATACACTCGTTAAATCTATTAATGGTGTTTATGTGCGGTAAAGTCATAATTTTATAATTTTATAAAATAGTGTTGTTTTATAGACAATACTTCTAAGTATATGTTAATCTTACATATAATTTAGCTCTAATGGTTTCCTCCTAACAGTGTGTCAAAGTAAAAATTTGAATGTACTGCTGCCATGCAAATAATGAAAACCAATTGACTTACTTGCGTTAAAAATTCACAGTGAAATAACATACTATGGGCTACATAATAAAACACTTGTAAAAACAACCGAACCGTTTTTGTATTTTTAAAAAAGTTGCCAAATTTCCTACTTTTTTCTGTATTTTTGCAATTTTTTTAAAATTCAAAATATTACGCTGTGGTTTTTTTTAATGTTTTATTGTGTAGCTCATAGGATGTAAGTTTAGGGTGAATTATTTTGTTAAAGTAGGTCAGTTGGTTTTCACTACATGCATGGCAGTGTAACAAGAAAATTTTACTTTGACACCCCATGAGAAAACTATGAGAGCTAAAATTGTTATGCAAGAGTAACATATACTCAGAAGTTTCGTCTATAAAACTAGCAATATTTCATAAAAATATAAAATTGTGACGCTACTAAGGACCATTCCTTAATAGACTGATTTTGTGTATGTCAGGGGAAGACGTGTATGCGCGAGCTAAGTATTTGTCTAAGTTTGTTTGCAACCCTATTTGCGGCAATAAATACTATACAACATTAAACAAATATTTACTGTACCATACAATCGTTATGATTTTTTTTGTTCAACACAAAACGATTCATTGTAAATCTTTCTCAGACTTTTTGTCTCGAAAAAATGAAACAGAATTAAATCTACTTCCACATTAATTACGAAAATAGGGATCAAACGTAGGAGCGGTGGAAAAACAATTGTACTCTTCATGAATTTAGCCGATAGGGTCATTACACGGCAAAATGTTCGGGGCAAAGATACGTGAAAGTTCAAGTCAGCTGCAAAATAAAGGGTTTCTGTCAGGCTAGCTTAAAAGTCACACTGTCTGAATATGGGAAAATATGTAGTGTTTCTTTTAGCTTAACACACATTGGACAACAAAATGAACCTGAACATTTACGTATTAAAAATAGCGGCCCTGAAAACACTTGCATCGAAATTCGTAGCAAACATGTTATCGAACGCTATTATTGGAGAAATTAGTGGTTCTGTCACAGAATCACTATATAGATTACATTTGTTGACAAGAAAGGATTTGGGTAATATTTAACAAGCTAATAACATGCCTTAGTGAAACACGCAGATGATGGAACTAGTGTCATTGCATGGGTGAATCAAGTACGAGATAGTAAAGGTCCGTGCATGTTGCTGTACAAAACTCAAGAAGAAGAACACCTTTTGATTCAAGTAAACAATTTTGTTTTGGTTATTATGAATAATTCACGGTGTTTCATGCTAGAAAAATTGGGAACAGACTGCATATGTATGAGTGGCACACATGGGATAAACAATTATAGTTTTGAGCTTATCACTTTGCTTGTGAGATTGTATGAGACAGGTTTTTCCCTCTGCTTATTTAATTTCTTACAGAACAGATAAGCAGGTGCTGTCCTTATTCTTGGAACGTATATGGAAGCATACGGGAATAATTCAGCTAAACATCTTGATGACTAACATGGCTTATGCATGAATTTCACAACGCATGGGTTTCAATCATGGGTACACCAAATAAACGCCTATTTTGTACGTGCCATTATAAGTGGAAATGTACAAACTTGTAAGAAAGATCTTAGACGAAACCAATGTAAGTTCATTTACTGTGTTGCTGGAGGGTGACGTAAAAAGATGTGCGAAGACGACGACTCAGTAATACTTACGGGCATTACAACAGTTCGTATTCCTTGCCGCGTAGAGAAATGTCGACTTACTTCTGTCGCATGCATTGTAGTTTGAACTCCCCAACATGCATCTTGAAAGGTTGCACGGAACTGTAAAGTTTACTTTCACGGTAAAAAAGTGAAACGACTTGACAATATATGCTATAGTGTGTTTAAAGAGACAAACATTTTGACAGGTTGATTGTGATCCACAAAGGAAAATTGACAAGTATACTAACTTACGGAAACTTCATAAGAACAGCTTGGAACTGCAGAAGTTCAGCCTCATAAGAAGCGACGAGTTCTGGCAAGTTGTTTCATCAGTAGAAGAGAAAAATATATGGTACGAAGTGCGGTAAGTGAGAGATAGCTGCCAGTGAGCAATAAACTGCGCTGAATACAATGCATGCATAAGTCTTTTTACTTGCAGCTGCGTAAATTCTTCAGTCAGGTGGATATGTCTAAAGTAAATACATTCATCTTTTGTGCCGAGTAAACAAACCTACTTAGCCTAATGCAAAAATGAAGAAGTCAGCCAGTTTGTAACTGATACCAGTACAAATGGTGGCGAAGAAGCCGGAGTAATATTGCAAGAAATTAGCAGTACGTTAAAGTCGCAGTTATCAATAGAAGCGCGAAAAGACGCTTTGGTTCAGCAAATATCCGAAAATATTAATTGAGTTGAAGCAGAAGACGAAATTTCAGCATTAGATAAACAGTTAGCTCCTGCACGCTCAACAGTATTGGCAGATCGAAAAATAACCGGTGTTTCAGTATGCATGAGGCCGCAGTGGCCGAATGGTCAGACAATTCGCCTCTCACCAAGGGCTCGATTCCTGGCGGGGTCGGTCCACGGATTTGCGCATATGGGAATCGTGCCGGACGAAGCTGCTGGTTGACGGTTTTTCTCGGGGATATCCTGTTTCCCCTGCCAATTCATTTCGGCGCTTCTCCATACTCACCACATGTGACTTCTCACCAGCGCTGAAGACCTCTATGTTAAATGCTGACTAAAATCGCTCACTCACTCCAAGTATGCACATGAAATTGCAGACAGCACACAATATCCCAGCAAATAAAAAAAAAAAATTGCCTCAGCAAATTTTTGTAGCCATATATAAAAAAGAAGACTTTTATCAAAACCAACCGACCTTGAATCACAAGGTATTACAGCAGATCTCATCCATCAAAACAAGTGTTTGGAAAAAGAGTAACTTTCAGGAATTAAAACTCCAAAAGGAGAGGTGTAATTTGTTTTCACTCGTGTGATGTGTAGGCAACTATAACTAAAACTGCTGGAATATAAACAAAGAACTTCAGTTTAAAACAAGCAAGCGCAGACATATTAAGGGCGTGACTACAGCTATGTTCATCACCATGTTTATCTATTAGTACCAGATATTTTTTTTTTTTATTCTTAGACACAAACTTTGGCAAAAATTTGCTCTTACGAAAATGTTTTGTCTCTCATAGATTTCGTGCCGTGATCGTTAAAGTCAAATTTTGCATGTTACCGTTTTACGGACGACACTAAAACCAACTGACACACCAAACTGAAAAAACTTCACAGTAGATGAAGATGTTGCAGTCAACGCTTCCTCGTACATGAAAACTACGAATAATTTATTTAGCATTTAAATAAAAATACTAAAATAAAAAAATATATTCAATGTTTTTTTCGAATACAAAAAATTATTTTGTGATTTAACGTAGGTATACTTGTAACCTGCAACATCATTATTAACTGTGAATTTTTTCAGCTTGGGATGTCAGTTGGTTTTAGTGTCGTCCTTAAAACGGTAACATGCAAATTTTGAATTTTCGAGCTCTTACGAAAAATTACGCGACATTAAAAATGTTAAACCACAAAATTTATTCACATTTTGTGTCTAAAATAAGAAAAAAATATATTTGGTAAAAAATACAAATATAATATAATGGTGATGGAAATGGCTGTAGACCGTGCCCTCAAACAGTAGTTACAGATGCAACAAGACTAAGTAAAAATAGAATAATTTTTACCTAACAAAAATTAATTTTTATTTTTGTGTATCCATTTAAAAACCAGATACACGTGTTTTTGTGTCCTTGGCATTGGAGTCATCAGCACCGATGATTAAATTTAGGTTTTTGTACATATGTATAATTTTTTTTGTATTTAGGGATGTTTAAAAGTGCTTTAAGTTTTTACTATCAAATATGGCTTCATTGAACATACAACTTTACTGTAATTACAGTCAGTGATTATATTTATAATTTAGGAAACAAATATTAGTGTGTGTTGACGGATAGTTCCACGGTTCTTGAAGGAGGGGGTTGGGAAGGAAATGTTTGTTTGCTCAGAGAGTTGAGAGGGATTCAGCTGGCTATAGCACATGCGTAGACTCACGTAGGCTTTTCCTGTGCCCCGTTACATTGTTGAGAACCTACGTTTCACATTCTAGTAGCATCATACCTTTCTGAGGTTAGCAAGTTCTTTTAACATAGGTTAGTTTCCGATCTGTTAGTTTAGGTTACGTTGGTTTAAATACATTTTTATTCTAATTTACCTAGTTAAATATATCTAATTACGTTTAATTTGTGTATTTATCGAATGTAAATTAATGATTTTGCAGACCTAGTTAAACTGATCTCGCTAGCCACTAGCCACACGCATCGAGCATACGCTGAAGCCAATGGTGTTGTATAATGTGTGAAACTTATGTATTCTCACACTGTCCACCGGCCAAGTGATGTATGCTAAGGGAGGAGGGGGGTGTGAGCCGAATAGTTGATGGGTGGTAGCTGGGACGAGAGGCATATGGATGGGGAAGGGTGAGGGTTCGCTTGCCGGGTGGCGCATGCCCAGATACAAGTTGGCTCGTTGTACCTTCCTCCCCCTAGACGCTTGTGTACAACACCACGTCTCAACAGAACTGCAGAATTGAACTCCTGTATAATTTATTTCTCGTTGGTCGGACTTACTTTTCGAATCGCCTGCCTTGAAATATCACAAACTTAATTTTCTTAATGATTAAATTATCTTATAAAATAAAAAAAAATTGCATTACTTGTGTTAGGTACGTACGTAAGCATCATTCTAACACCTCCACGATATCTCTACTGGTTAGATAAGTATCATCGGATATTAGAAAATTAATTTTATGCCTTTCATAAATTTTGGTGTCGAATTTCGAAAAATCTTAGTTTCATACCTTAAATGTTTGTTAAAGCGTCCAAGTGAAGTGAAAATCACGACTATAGCTCATTCAGTCAAAGCAAAAATAAGCATTCATGAAAATAACATTTCACCCGTGTACAGTACTGAAAGTACGAATTTCGATAAAATCTTAAAACCTCTTTGTAACTATTTACCTAATCATCATCAGCCTGAAACAAAAATATACTGAATATCTCTATGGGTTCGACATATTTAGAAGATTTAGTAAAACACATTTAATGTCTTTTCATCTCCTAAGAGACAGAAATTCGAAAAATCACTGAAGTACATTTTAGACTAGGCCTACTTTACCGGTGTCTCTTGAATGTGAGAAACACGACAATAGCCCGCTGGGTCCAAGATGTATCGCCGATAAATTTAAAACACATTTCATCACCTTCCACCCCTTTCACATCCTTAGATAAGGAATTTAGAAAATTCCTGAAATAACTTTTCAGGTGTTTTAGTAGGGCAAAAGCATAGATCTACACAAAAATCACGTCGCTTCAAAGTGGTCGATAAATATCGATATTGAACCGAAAGCACATCTTACCATTTTCTATCCTTTCTTACCGAATAAAAATACATATTTAAATAATAATTAGGATATTTACATAAGTATCATTCAAAAACAAAGAGCACTTCGCTATCTCGATTGGTTCGAAAGCTATAGAGGAATAATTTAAAATACATTTCACGTATTTGTAACCTCTTAGTTATCAAATTTCGGAACGTCTTGGAGTCCTGTCTTAGATATTTATATACATATGCAATTAAAGTAAAAATAACTGCGTTAGCCAAATGTGTTCCAGTCATATCGAAGATTCGTAAAAACACAAATTCCCCCATTTTACTGTTTGGGGATCAAATTTCAAAAATTCATAAAAATAATAGTGGGATATTTACGCATGTAACATTTTGAAGTAAAACCAACTCTCTATCTCGATGGATTCGATAGGTACAGATAGTTAATCGGAAACACATTTAAGGACTTTTCACCCTCTTAAATGTAGATTTTCGAATAATCCTAAAAGTGACTAATACAAAATTTTTGTGTGCCCCACTAAAGTATAAATCACGATGATCGAGCTCTATGAATATTTCTTCGTAAATATATTTCACCCCTTTTCACCCACTGATGTAGAATTTTGAAAAATCCCTTCTGAGTGCTCACCTACGACTTGAGGGAAAACCATCACGATTCTAGGCCAAATTGTTTGGACTGTAGTTTGACATGTCAGTCAGTCAGTCAATCAGTCAGTCCGTGTTCTCTTTTATATCTTGAGATTTCAAATTAGCTGGTACTGGCGACTTGGTTAGTGGGGTTTTCAATTAATCTATAAAATTTCTGAAACTAAAAATTGTCATCGAATAGTGTTAAATGGTGCAAAATTATGTTAATAGTCTTTAATTACTATTTTAGAAATATTTAAAAAAATGAAATTATTTCACTGAATTGTTTGTTCTGGTCCTCCAACCAATTTTGCTCCCCTCCTCCATTGTATATATTTTTTGGCAGTAACCTATATGGGCTAATGCACAACTCTTAATTATATTTTGATACTCCGTTCTACCCATCTACTCTGTTTTTCACCTTTTCCTTTTCCCAGACCAAAATTATTATTTTTGGCAGAAACATGCGCGGCCTCACATACCACACTGATGTAACTCACTTTTATATGCAAACAGAATCCTAAAAACTTACCAAATTAAACATTTCTTACTTTAAAATTATGACATTTCATACAATTTTATCACCTTTTTAAGATTCTGACAGGATGAATTTTCAGAAATAATTTCATGTTACTCCTCTCTATTATGTCAGGAACTCATCTGTGAAATTTCAGGACTCTAAAACCTTTGGTTTAAGTTGTTCCTTATCTGACAGCGTCAAGAATTGTACGAAATACAACATATATACATATATTCATTCGTCTGGAATGTTTCCTTGAAACCATAGAAAACTGAAATCAGTATGTATACAACCGGGGATCTAACCCGGGTTCTTCCGAAAGCGATTCTAACGCGTTACTGTTGCGCCACCTTACTCGGTAATATTGTTAACAAATATATGCTTTGTCAAGTTAACTTATAAGAAACGATAAAAAAATATCAATTTTTGAAGTTGGAAAATTGCATAAATAATGTGTAAGAAAATTTACGGTAGTAAAAACTACACTTACCAAGATAAACATAAATGTTGGGATTGCTGCAAATGAGTCCAAATGTTGTTGTGTTGATTATTGGTGTAAAAATATTTTAGTTTAATATTAGGGAAATTTCTTGCAAACAATGCGTTATTTTTACACTTACAACTCCCAAACCGTTTAAGTTAATTTGTTTATTTTGCTAAATTGGATATCAAAATCATATTTTTTTCTGTAACAAAAATCTATTTACAAAAACTATGGGTACAGTATTTCAGCATGCGGCTGTGTTTTAAAATTTGCAGAGTTTGAAGAAAATCAGAGCAATTTGTTATACTTTTGTGGTCGATGTTTAAACAGCGCTGAGATATAGGCACAGAGTTTGACAGACATAGTTATATTGTACTGAAAGAATATTTGAACAAAGAAATGCAGTTTAGAAATATATTAACTCTAATGCGCATTTATATAATCACAAGTTACAAGTTAATTAATTCAGTAAATAGTTACTTCATAGTTGTTGAAGAGCCAGTACTTAGTTCGAAAGACAAGCAGCCATATGCAGCTATGCTATCAGGGTAAAGAACAATGCTTTGTAGCAGATAATAGTTAAATTGTATGTACATATGTAACACAGAAGCTAAAACCACGAGTATTGTTCCAGGTATTCTGCAACTGCTGTGTGATTATTTTTCCTTGCACGGTACAGTGCAGATTCATTAAATAGGTCTGTGGCAGCAGTGTCTGCCCCGGCCTGCACCAGATACTGTATCACTTCCAGGTAACCTCCCCATGCAGCCAATGTGAGTGGAGTGTTACCAGCCCAGCCTCTCATATCTACACAAGCACTGTGGTCTAGTAGTAGCTTCACCAACTGCAGATGTCCTCCCCATGCCGCCCCGTGCAGCAAGTTGGTTCGGTCTATGTCTGCAAAGTCAACAGGGAGACCAGCACACAGGAACAGTGACGCCAGCTGTGTGTAGCCGTAAAGGCCGACAAGGGAAAGCGCCCCATTCGACCCTAGCTGTTGCAGCTGTTTGTAATCATCACTGTCGTGGTCCAGTACAGCTTCCAGATTCCTTCTCAGCGTCTTCCAGTCTTTGTTGTTGATAAACTCCTGTACCTGTAACCACACGCATATTGCGAGCACCGCGAATGTGACGTCCATACATTCAACTGAACACCAACACTGTGTTTGCATAAAAGACTGCTCCTAGATAGCAGACGTGCCTTGCCAGTGATGTATCGAGTACAAAGCTGGAGTATATTGTGCCGTTTGTTGACACATGCTCATTTGTTTGTTTATTTTGTTTGTCTAGTTCGTCTATTCGTAGTGGTAACTAGATATATTTTTTTTTATTTTTGCAAAGTTACTCCACCCCAGCACTGGTTATTTCTTTAATCTTCGGTATAATTGTAATAATAGTAAACTGCTTATTATTTTATAAAGATAATTTCAGGTAATTATTTATGTGCAGTCAATGCAGTGTGGTATAATTATGGAACAGTTCTTGTGTAATACTTCTGATCAACTCTAATCATAATCTGATCATATTTGTTTTCAAATGAATCAAACAAATTTTTTTATTGGTAAAATTTAAATTTAAATATCACGTTTTGATTATTAAAACACGTTTGTGTTTTAAAATATTATGTTAGGAAATATTGTTCGATACTGTCGAAACACTATTTTGGTAACATCAAGTAGCTACGGCTATATGCCGGCCTATAACCTCTAGGCATTCTTTTGTCTCGACCTTGTTATTTCTTACACATCATGGCGTGAACATCAATCAAAGGCTTAGTGCTCTTTATCAGTTTGTAATGTCGTAATCAGACAAGTTTTCCGCCTAGGGTGAGTTTATTCTTTCAATTTATTACCTTTTGCACCCTAGTGTTACTTGGTTTGTATGACGTTCATCTTTAAAATAATTTGTTTGCTTCTTTAATGTACCGGTCCTCGCCACGCGGTTTCAACTCTTTGCTATGTAGAAGGAAAGGAAGCCTATCAAGTATTTGAGGGATTTGGCTTGTCTACATCTTCCGATGTAGGAGTAACATTATTTCTACTCGTCCTTTTGCTGTACCGTCATCGGTAGCCATGGGTGAGATGGATATGTAACATCTTTCGGCGGTGGCAAGAGTGTCCCCATGAAAGTGTGAAGTGTTGGGGAAAGGAGGCTCGGCCCTTTCTCTGACCTATAATAAGGAGCACCGATCAACAACTTGTGTCCACGTAAGTGCTGTTTTCCCCTTTCTTTGCTTAGCTGGCCTAGGAGCTGTCTTGATCGGTTTACCCTATTGGTTTACCCTTCCTGGACCTCCTAGCTTGGTTGGTAAAGTTGAGGCGGGGGGGGGGGGGATTGCACTAAGCATTACAAAAATGGTAGCAGAGCGTGGTTGTTTATTTGTGTTTCCTTTTGTACATGCTGTTGCATGCTGCTTCCCTATTTGCTTTGGGAAGTCGGTACATGGTGTCTTTCACTCAGCGCCACACTTTCGATCTGCGCTAGGGTTAAATTAGGGTTTTTGTTATTGTGTGTGTGTTTTTGAGTTTTCTTGTTGGCACACAATTTTTCTCTGTGTTTGTTTTTTGTTACCTAACCATGGCAACTATAGTACCTGAATTTCTGCGAAAAGATGAGTGCCAATATGAGTGTACCATCAGAGGTACACAGGTACCTGAAAATACTGCTGCTTCTTATAGAAGCACCTTGCGTGCAGCTTTATTAATTGAGAAGCCCATTGATTTAAAATATTTAGAGTCTATTGACATTGACGAGGAATACACAAACTGTGTTTCTAAGGTCATAATTTTAAAAGAGATTTTTGATAACCTGGAGGATGATCCTAGTTCTCCTATGTACCCCAGACTTAAAAATAGGTTAGCCCACCTTAAGAGGCATGCAGAAAACCTTTTGTGTAAGTTTTATGGTAAACTTACTGAATCCCAGGTTAAATCCCTGGAAAATATTCAAATTCAAATTCAGGATATGTTTGAGGCCCTCGGTAAACTCGAGGCTCAGTATTTACCTCCTCATACCTCTACAGAAGTAACTTCCCAGACTTCAATCCTTTCCTACCAACTTGCTAACCTTGAGGTCAGTGTACCAACTGGTACCAACCAACTTTCTCAACGTACACAATTCAACCTAGGTGGTAACACATATGGAGCCACCACACCTCACTGTGTACCTGTTTCGTTGTCACACCAGGCTGTAACCTTTTTTTACTTCACACAATAATGTTGTTTGTGGGACTTATCCACACATGTCCAATTCTGTGTTTCCAACTACACCAAACCTTGTTTCACCGGTCTTTGGAAAAATTACTCACCCCCTTCAACGAATGATGCGTGATTTCCCAGCAACTGGTGGTTTGCACGTGCCTAAATTCTTAGAATATTTAAAGAATATTGTAAAACTTGAGCAAAGTAAAACTGTGCCAGAAGCACAACTTCTAGAGTTAATTTATCCATTTACTCAAGGTCCTCTCAGTGAAAGAACCAGATTAGCCATTTCACAACAATTTTCTTTTGATGCGTACCATGCTGATATTCTACATTTTTTTATTCCTGCTAGACTTCTTACACAACTGCAACTCAAAATGTTCAACTGTCTTCAGGAACCTAATGAGTCATTGCCTGTCTTTGCGAGTAGTATTAGAGAGGCTGCTATTGTTTTGCGGTTGACGTTACCTGAAAGTGAAATTGTCAACACAATTCTGTAAGGATTAGCACCTCAGGAACGCTCTCGCTTTGTTTTTGTCTCAAAACCCACTTCTTTTGCAGAATCAGACATGGCGTGCATACATTCTCAAAACATTCGGTATGCTGACCAGAAACGTGAAAATATATTTCACCAATACAAACCTACCAAAACATTTAAAGATAATAAAAAAAGGATACCTAATGATTCTAACCTCAGCCATGTGACTGAAAATCCTGCCAAATTGCAAATACCTACCAAACCTCAAACTAGCTTTGAACAAAAACCTACTATCTCTCGTAACTATTGCAAGAAACCTGGTCATGTTATTTCAAGTTTTTTTTTAGTTAAAAGCAAAAAACAAGGACCGCGGGGAAGAAATGTGAGCGATTTTCCCTGTAATCATGGCAGTCCTGCCAATTCTCAATATAATGCTCACATACTAAAGTCTGTGAATCTTTGCCATCATTTTCAATATCTTTTTGGTTCTCATAAATTTGGTGACAAGAAAAAAATTTGAGCATATGTCAAGTAAATTTTCCAAATGTTAAGGGTATTCAGAAGTTCCCAACCCCTCATGTTGATGTTATTTTAGGAAGATTAACTATTAATGCGCTTGTTGACTCTGGAGCAGCACATTCTATTTTTTCTAAAAAACTTTTTGAAAATTTAAGGGAATTAAAGCTGATAATTTCTGTTGAACCTTGTGATATTCAGTGTTACACAGCGTCCAGAGAAGCTTTACCTATTTCTTATTGTATTACATTTAAGATAAAAATTGGACACTTTACATGGAAGCATAAATGTCTTGTTTCCAAAAATATTGGATTAGAATTTATATTAGGTGCTGACTTTATGAAATCCACCGGACTTGTACTAGATATTCAAGACAAGAATATATTTTTCAAATTTTCTCCCAACGACAAAATTTTTTTTTTTTTTTTTTCATATTGTAAACAGAATCAGAACATTTCATCTGAAATAAAGGCTCTATCAAAATTAATTGCTGATCCTTTTGTTCATTTGGACAACTCACAACGGACAGCGATTAAAACCCTGTGTGAACAGTTTCCTAACGTTCTCACCTCTAAATTAGGACTAACTGATTTATTAGAGTATGATATCAAACTAATTGATAAGGAATATGTTAAGAGCCATCCATATAAACTAGCACCCCCTAAAATGGAAATTTTGAGAAATCAAGTTCAGGAATTGTTAGATAAGGGTGTAATTGAACAATCCACATCACAATACGCCAGTCCAGCCTTTTCAGTGCCTACACCTAACGGAAAACACCGCATGGTGGTTATTTTCTCAAAGTTAATCAAAAGATCGAAATTGAATCTGTTCCTAATTCCTGACTTACATTCCGCTTTTAATTGGTTTGGAAAAGCAAAGTATTTTACTATCTACTATTGATCTTAATGCAGCTTAGCATCAAATTCCTCTATCAGAACAGTCTAAGCCTATTACCAGCTTTTGTGTTCCATGGAACCTTTACCAGTTTACTCGTGTACCTTTTGATTTAGCTACTGGTGCTCAGGTGATTACTCGTCTTTTGGATAGAATATTTCATGACATTAAATTTAAATACGTGTACAACTATCTTGATGACCTGGTAATTTATTCTGAATCTTTTGAACAGCATGTGGAGCACCTTAAAGAAGTTTTATTACGCCTAGAAAAGGCAGGTCTCACTGTTAATCCAAATAAAGTTTGTTGTACTGTACAAGAAATTTCCTATCTTAGTCATAAAATTTCTTCAAATGGTATTTCTATTGATCCTGAGCGTACTCGTGCTTATTAGAGATTTTTCTCCACCCCGTGATGCTAAAGGAATTGCTCGTTTCATAGGCATGGTTCAGTTCTTTGGTAAATTTATATCTAACCTAGCTGAAAAGGCAGAACCTCTGAACCGTTTGCGTAAAACATCTGTAAAATTCGAGTGGGGTGAAGAACAACAGCAGGCATTCAACATTTAAAAAAAAGATATAATTCATCCTCCTGTTTTGCGCATGCCTGATTTTTCTAAAGAATTTATTTTACAAACAGATGCTTCTAGTTTGGCCTTAGGAGCAGTCTTAGCTCAAGAGTTTGAGGGTGTGCGGCAGCCTATTGCTTTCGCTTCACGAAAACTCAGACCCCAAGAAAGAAAATCTTCAAATATTTATGAATTAGAATGTTTGGCTGTAGTATTTGGCATTGAGAAATTTCGGCAGTACCTGGAAAATAATGAATTTCTTCTGACAATCAAGCTTTGTCTTGGCTTTTGGCTCACCCACAGCAGTTAAGAAAAATTGGCAGCTGGGTTGTCAGGATCTCTTCATTAAAATTTAGAGTGCAGCACATTAGAGTATCTCAAAATGTAGTTGCTGACACTCTGTCACGCATGTTTGATAATTCGAAATTTTCTGATGAACCTGAAAATCTTCCAAATAGCAATTTACTTTTTGATTTTCCATTGGCATTTACTAATTTACAAGAGTTTCAAGAATTGGATGATGAATTAAATCAGATTATTTTAAAATTAAAATCTGGAATAGAACAAAAACCATATTTTTCGTCCTAAGGGATTCTATGTTGTAAATCTTGTGAAAATCATAAACGTGCTGTGTTACCTACTCACTTGAAACCTATAGCATTTGATTATTTTCATTCTTCACCTTTAGGGGCACATCTTGTTATTCACAAAACCATTCAGGCTATTCGACAACATTTTATTTGGAAAGGAATGTATGCTGGAATTGCAGATAGAGTAAAACTTTGTTAATTATGTTCTTTAAGTAAACATGCTCAGAACACACATTTAGGATTTCTAGCTTCTGATGTTGCAACCAAGCCTATGGAAAAACTTTTCATTGATTTTGTTGGTCCGTTCCCAAGAAGTAAAAGGGGTAACAATATATTATTAGTCTGTGTGGATGTATTTTCTAACTTTGTCTGGCTTTTACCTTTGAGAAAAGCTAATTCCATTTCCACTGTATGTGCTCTTCAAACTCAAATATTGAAAAATTTTGGTGTTCTTTCTTCTATGGTTTCTGACAATGGTTCACAATTCACCTCAAGGATTTTTCGGAACGTGTTTTTCTTATGGCATCCGCCATATCACCCTGTCTCCATACTACCCACCACCCTCGCATGCGGAACGTTTCAACTAAAACCTCCGTTCAGCTCTCATTGCTTTTCATGCGACGGATCAAAGTAGTTGGGACAGTAATCTTTCTTGGCTTCAAATGGCTTTCAATTATGTCAATCATAAATCACATAAAACTAGTCCTTTCAAACTTATTTGTACTTATGCTCCAAATAATCCTTTGTCAAACTTATGGAGTTTAAATGATTTATTGCCGGATGATCCTGATTAAATTTGAAATTTGGTGATCAGCAATGTTTCAACTATGAGAAATTTAAAAGAAATTTTTACTGAATGCTATGAAATATACTGAAAATAAATCTGGTAATTGCTATGTACCAACATGGTATTTCAATACTTTTCATCACTGCCACGTACTAACCAACACCCCAGATTAGCTCTCAATAATTCCAATTGCTGGGCATATTTTTGTTTCATTGTTTTTATGAGTTCATAACAGCAAGATCCCAGAGAGATGAGCCAACACTAGCCTGACATGTCACAGTTGCTAGTACTCATAACCAAACATTAAAACCAATTTCCCAAGTAACTATCAAAATTTACTTTATTATACAGAACATTGAATAAAATTGTTTTAATAATTTAGCCTAAGGAATACAAGAAATTTAATCTTAAGGAAATATTTTTGTAACTCAAGGCACATAAAAATATTTTTATGAAGGATATATTTGACGTCATGTTGTATGCAGTTTCATAATATCAGTATGTAAATCCAATATGGCGGAGGTTAGAAGGATACCGTCCATGGAAGGTTATGTGGGTGGTTCTATGGAATATCCTTCTACACGATACTTGCTACCACAAAAGTAAGCGCAAGACAAGTGTTCAGTAATTATTTTTTAAATGGGTGCCTTGTCATCATTCTGGTTTATCTAATTATTGAAGTCGTAATATTTATACGTTATACGTACTTATCGTTAGTGAAAATGGCAGTGGAAGCATTGTAATGTGTACTGTGTAGTGGGTTTCTGAAATTTGACTTAAATGGGTGAAAGCGCCTGCACACCGAGCCATGTACAATTCATGGTACACAAAATGTTGTATTTGATGTCCTGTGGATGAAAATATGAAGGATAAATCGTATATAGTTGAGGTATGAAAACTGTTAAATTGTTTCAGTATGTGTGTGAGCCTATAATGTAGTAAGCCTACATTGTCAATGTCAATAATTTAACCAATGTGTCATTGGCTAACCTGCTTGCGGGACCTGTATGTTGTACGCTCGTTTATTGTTCTGCGTAGATTATTGTTGATGTATAAATGAGGCAACAGTAAAAATATCAAGGCTTACTCTTTGTTTACATCTTTATGAGATTTTACTGGGTTTTCTGAAGATTTTTATGTGTTTTTAAGTTAGAATTCAAACTGCTTTTACTGAAAAGAAATAATAAAACTGCATTAGCTCTTAATGTACTGTATATAAACTTTCTTTTTATACAGAAGTAATAATAGAGTACCATTAAGAATTACCTACTACTGTCTCAATGTATGGTTTAAAAACAACCCTACAGTAGAAATTTTTTAAAGGACAAGACCTCATTTTTGTCCCAAAAATATGTCTCAAGACAGTATTCTAAAATATATTTAATTTTAGGTTTTAAAAGAAAAAGTGAAAGAATGGTTATTTGTATTTTTGATAAATTTAACGTAAATTTTAAGATTATAAGTTATATAATATTTTTAATATTACGAAATAAAAATTATAACAAAAATTTATGTTTTATTTATTATAGTATTTCAGGGAGTCGGTACCCACCCTCTAAATAACTAAAAATATAAAAATAATTTGATAGATTCTTTAAATAATTATAATCGTTTGTACTGAAATAAAATATGACAATCCATTGGGTAACGACTAATTAAAATAATGAATAAAATTTAAATATATAAAAAATAGCTGTAAATAAATATTCTGAAAAAACCGCGACAGCTTTAGCAGTATTCGGACTGTGTCTTGTTTTTAGTAAAAGTCAAATGAAAATGTTTTCCTAATACATAAGGAAAAAAATTACAAATTGAGACAAGTTGAGTAATATTTAGAATGAATTAAAATTTAAAAGCATATTTTTAAGAAGGAAACGAAATCACAAGAATAAAATATAATTGCTTTATTCGCGAATATCGTTATTAACATTCTCACAAATAAACACCCTTTATTACTAAAATAATTATAAATAATGTAAAAGTCAAATGTGGGAAAATGTCACAGTGATTAAAAGAAAAATATAAAAAACTGAATGAAAGTAGAATTCATAATGGGTTAAAACCATTGACTAAAATTATTTTTAAAAAGACACAAAAAATGTAAGTAAAATTTGAAATTCGTGAAATCACTTACAATTAGTCGTACGGAAAAAATAACGAAATAGGTAAAGAACATATGAATTCAGAAAATTAACCACGATACTTTGAAATAACTAAAATAAAATCAACAATTAATAATCGATTAATGACATATTCTATCAGTAATATATGCTTACATGGATACAAAATTATATCTTGGTAACATAAGAGAAATTGTAATGAATTAAACAACAGAGCTACTAGAGCAAAACTATTTAAAGGCAAATTCAAAACATTTCGCGAAATATAAATGGGTGGTAAATTATTAAAATAAAGAGTCTCAATATGCTTCTATTAAAACTAAAATTTAATTATTTTAAACCATCTGATTTATAGGAATACTAAAAAAATAAGGTTAAAATGATTATCTGAATTGATAAAATTATTCTAGAACTTGATTTGGAATATCCAAAAGAATTACATGATCTCCATAAAGATTTTTGTCTTGCCTCCGAAATTAAAATAACCTAATGGTATGAACAAAAAAAACTATTAGCTACATTATATTACAAAGAAAAATTTCTATTAGTTTTATATATATCTCAAACAATATTTATCTGTAAGAAAAAAATTAAAAATAATGCACTGAGTGTTAACATTTAAAAAGTCGAATTGTATGTCATCGTATATTGATTTAAATACAAGAGCTAAAACAAATGCCAAAAAAAAAGTTTTTGGATACATTTCTGGAAATCCTATTGAAAATATGTTAAACAGATCATATTATATTATGTACAAATGAGTAACAAGTGGGAAAATTAATTGCACAACCAATTTTTAAAGCTCAAATTATATTTACTGAATCCTTAGTTCGAATACAATGAATAAAACATAATTGTGTTTTAACAAACTATTATATGTTGGCGTGACTATATTAGGTTTATAAAATCTTTAATAAATGTTTTCCGTTATGATATTATAAAATCAATGTATGTAGATAATATTGAATTATGTTTGTGATAGTTTCAAACATTACAAAAAACAGACGATTTTTTTCGATGCTGTAGCCAAAAAGTAGATAAATTTGATAATTATAAAAACTTTTAGGTAAAAAAGAAATACTATACAATAACTTGAATTTTATAAACAGTAAATATAATAAATAATTCTACATAGTTTCTAGAAAAAAATCGTTAAGTCCTGAAGACAACAAAAGATTTATGATTCAAAGATATGTTAATATATTACCATGGGGGCATTATCTAATTGAAAATAAAAAAAAGTTATGAAAATATAAAAAAATTAAATTATAAAATTATATTACAAATTATAAAAAAAATAATTGATATTTTCTGGATAACCCATCAAGGACACTGAAAAACTATAATTAATTAACATATTGTTGTTTATTTAAGAGAGGGTGATGCAACGCTCTGAAAATTTTAAACAAATTAAAAATACAACAAATATAACTAATATAATAAATATTTTTTTATTCGATTGTAAACTATATACATACACACATATTAATTTTAATCTTTGTTCGTTAAGTATTATATTAATTAATTATGTACTTATTTTGCTATTAGATGTATACGTACATATTTTCATATTTTTTTCCATATCTCAATAGTTTTTTTTAATCGTATGCCTTTAAACGTTCAACAAACATTTATTTTTCTTGTTTAAGTTTATTTATCCCTTTATTTCGTTTTGCATTATTACTCACAAAATATTTAGAATTACAATATTTTTCATAAAAAGGTTCAGAATGTTCAGAATTAATATAATGTTCAAAACAAAAACTAAGAAAATTTCACTAGCATAGTTATAACTAATTTAAACATACAAATTTCTTTAATGTTTGGAAGACGTTATGAAATATAATGATCGAATATCATGTATATTAACCTATTTCTCACAATAAATTGTAATTGTAGTTTTAACATCTCTAATCCTCAGATTATGAAGGTAAGAAATTCAATATATGATTTCATCCGATGCGACTGTTTAAATTTTAACACTCAGAGTATTATTTTGAAATTTCATTACCGAAGGAAAGTATTGTTTGAGGTTTATGCAAAGTAATATATATATATATATATATATATATATATATATATATATATATATATATATAT
>PNEQ01053003.1:0-18794 GCA_003012365.1 Medauroidea extradentata | reverse complement strand
TACAATTAATAATACAAATGGAGAAATTTTTATTATATCATTACTCACAGTTAATTATGGAATGGCTTAAATTTAATTTATTACAACTAAACCGAAATTATTTTATTCAATTTAAACTCACAGATAATTTTTGTTTGTAATTTAAATTGATATTCCCGTACAATTATACCCATAATTTTATTGTATTTTTTTTAAACATGGGAATATTTAAATCGTTAATGGAGCATTATCAATTAATTTAATGATTTTTAATGAAATTATACCGATGATAGATTTTTACGAATAATACGTATTAGAGAATTATTTTGAAGTATATTTATATTTTTTTGATCATACATATGGTTTTGTGTCGACTGAAAACAATCAATAAATTATAACAGAATTATCTTATGAGGAATTTATTAAAGAAACAATTTGTTATTATATTTTACCCAATATTACGGCCTCGGTCTTTAGTTTTGCCGTGGTTTCGAAAACATTTCTTTTAGCGCAAAATAGTATGCATATCAAAAATTCAATCTTACAGTTTTAGCACTAATGTATCAGTGTTTGTATCTGAATTTTTCTATTACAATGCCCAAACGGAATTTTAGATTTTTGCCTCTGATATGTCACATATTTCGTTGTGGAAATAAGCCAAAACAAAGCAAAATAATTAATTTTTGCTAGCAAACAGCACATTATTTAAAAAAAAACAATATTAAGATATTGTGTATCGTATGACTTGCTTAGTCTCAAATTTTTTTAAAAACATTTGGTTAAATATATTCGAGTCATTTGCAATTGTTTGAAATAAAAGAAAGACCATGCCCTTAACTAAACTAATCATTAAAGTTTAAAATTAAAATTTTAATAATGTAATAATACTAATAAAGCTACTTAGTACGTGTAGAATTTTATTCCTAATGAATAAATGGAACCTTTTATCAATTCCCTCGTTGAATTAAATAATATTATTTTAAAGAATAATCTCGCAAAAGTTAATATTTTCCTATTGTGTTTAGTTGTACTGTTAAGCTTTTCTCTGGATATGGAAAAACAAATCTTGCATTAAATTTAATGCTGAAATGTTTTAAATTTATGTAAATGATGAAACAAAAATTAAATATCAAAGTTTTACAAAAGCTATTTGACATGAGTTATACTAAAAATTATAGAAGATATAAATAAGAAAAAAATTACTTAATTAATATATCTAACACAATTTTATGCTATAGTGGAGAATATTTTGTTAAAATTAGCAACAATGATAAAGAAATTATAATTACTGATGATATAATTGGTGTAATTTATCAACGAAAAAACTTGAATTCATTTATTGTCATCTAGTAGACCAAGAAAAAATTCAATTTTTACTTTAACATAATAATATACTATTTTTTTTAATTTCTTGTATTATAAATTACTGTTATTATTTAATTACGTTTAAAACCTGGTTTGAAAAGCAAATTCTATTTGTTCTGAATTATTAGGAAGAATTTTATATCCATCAGAACTAATACAAATATGTGAACATTATTATTATTTTCTTTATTTTGCGATTTACAAAATTATTTAAACTATGCATTTTTATGAAAAACTCAAGGATTCAACACACATATTTTTATAAAAGAACTGATGATTTCTTAGATTAATATTCATTACTAATTAGTAGAAAGAACAGGTAATGATTCCGAAATTATAGATAGTGAAAATATAAATATTTGTAATGAAAAAATAATTGGTTTAGTTGAAAAAATTTTAAAAGTATGAATATTTTTGATAAAACTAATGTATATAGTAATTTATCATAATCTATTATTGTCTTTTAAGATAATTATAACACATATTTTTTTTTGTTTCAAATTTATCTGTACTACTAGATTTATATGTTTTATTAGATTTATTTACTTCATTAGATTTGTTTTAAATGTAAATCGACATTATACATTATTTTGGTCTTTCAACTAAAATACGATAATCATAAGGAATATTCAATACCCTAATACGTTTACGTATTTATCAGAAACAACCAATTGTTTTTTTTTTTTTTTTTTTTTTTTTTTTTTTTTTTTTTTTTTTTTTTTTTTTTTTTTTTTTTTTTTTTTTTTTTACTATTTCTCCTTTAAAATTGTATCCTAACATTTTTGTTGAACAGTTTCTTGAGTTAACATTTAATTCTTAAATCAAAATTCAATTGAATATTTGAACAATTTTACAGCTGTGTAATAAAACTGAAGAATACAACTTATCTTATTGACAAAGAAGCAGTAGGTTTCCATAAACAGGATAAGGGAGTAAAGCCAATTCTCAAGAAAAAATTAACAAATTATTGTAACTCTGTCAAACGAGAGCTAGACTATGCCAAAAGTATAATTCATATGAAAATGTTGTCAAATGTTGAATTATTTTTTCATAAAATTTCTTAGTAATTTTATGTTCATTACTCAATAAATTGTAATCTACAGTATCTTCAGGTATCATTAATATTTAAAAATCATATTTATCTGTTAATTCAGCAGGTGTAACCCATTGATTAATATTAAAATTTATATTTAAAATCTTCTTTGTAAATCAGGTTCAACAAGGTTTTTTTTTTAATTTAAATTCCTTTTCTTTTAAATTATTCATATTTTCTTCAATGTGTAAACCAAGTTTTTGCTTAACGATAATTATTGTTGAAACTACTCCAGATTCAATCATTAATTTAAATTATTAGAAGAATGAAATATATCATTAGATTTATTGTCTGATATTTTATTAGCTTTATAACTATCCTCAATATTTTAATTTTTGTGGTAGTCAATTTCGTGAAACAATACCGCTTTAATAACTTCTTTTCTCGGAAGTAATCCTTATTAAATATTAATCCATTAATGCCAGGACCAGTTTATTTGTGCCCAGTAAATTAAATTGATAAGATAATTTATTTTTTAAATGAACTATATATCCACCTTTTTTGTTAACTGTCTCTTATTTTTTATTCTCAGTTTTAGAATATACATTTAAAGTAATTAAACTTTAAAATTTCAACGACAAATTGCAATGACCTGACACTAGTCTCAGTCTGTTGGCTGAAGATATCACTTCTGCAGTGCTGTAATTGTCTGTGCCACATTAGCATTTCCGAGCCGTTTTTACGCTGCTTATAATGTAATGTAATTTTTTTTGTGAAGTTACGTTGTACGAAAGTTTTGATACGTGCGACAAAAAAGAAAAGGAAGTTATCTATTGTCATATTTTATCAAAGTGCCGAAGCAAGATGGAAGGGAAGATGACGATGCTGGTGTAATAGTACCGGTGAGGTTTAAAATGAATTACTTCAAAGATGTATGAGTAGTTAAAAGGTTTCTTATTGTTACCGTATATCGGGGAATTTTAACCCTGCGGGGAAAATTTTATCTTCATAAATATTAAATTTTTTTTTATTTCTGAGGTCATATTGTGAAAGTTGGGAG
The DNA here is from genome assembly GCA_003012365.1 of Medauroidea extradentata. Lineage (NCBI taxonomy): Eukaryota > Metazoa > Arthropoda > Insecta > Phasmatodea > Phasmatidae > Medauroidea > Medauroidea extradentata. The sequence continues at coordinate 15,357 of PNEQ01053003.1, read as the reverse complement.
TCGAGTGTTTAAAAGGCTACATTTGTTTTACCGACTAAAAGTTTTAGAAGAACTACAAAACCTAACACTTTGAGTGAAATAATTTTACTTTTCCGGGTCGAAATAACCTCTGCTTAATGAACCTCAAACGTGATAAAATAAAATTTTGTCAAATAACCCCTTTAATCTCAATATTTAATAAATTGCCGAAATCTGTCCAGCAAAGGATTTCATGTGATTTTACTTTAGTTGTTGAGCTTGATGAGTTATCAGAGGTATAACCAATGATGTTTTGTAAAGTTTCTTACGTAAGTTGTTTGGTGATTCGGCCTGAGTTGTGAAATGACACTCAAAGAACTCACTAATATCGATTACTAGAATTATGTGAGTAAGACGGCTAAATTACGTACCGGTAGAACAGTTTGAACTTCTAGACGTACACGCAACTTTTTTCAACAATTTGAAACGTTGTATCTTTTAATTCAACGTACACTATCAAACCACTATAATCTAAGAGAACGTCCTCATCCACTCAACAATGCACAATCCAAACCGATTGGACCTATAAATATACAATTTTAAAGGTATCTTCCCCTAAAGATTAGATACTAAGAAATTATTTATTTATTTACAGTTTTTTTGGAAGTTCTACTTTTAAGGGGTATGGAAAGGTAATGTGTGTCGAGCAATTGACCGGAATATTCACTCGTCGATAAAATGTAAACTACTCATCATATTTCAATGACATTTTTTTTTGCCGAGTTGAAATTTTACTTACGAATGCATATTTATATTAAAGCACCGGGCGATAGTATGCTTTGCTTTCGAGTAAAAGGTAAAAATTGGTGTTTAGAAAAAATAAGGGATAAAATCCACAAAATCCATAAAAATTGCAAACCGTAAGTTCTATAATTTTAATACTACAATATCCAGGACTGTAAACGACATTAAAAAATACCCGAATTTTCATTTGAAAATAATTTTTCTACCCGAAATTCTTTGCGCGATAGGTTTAGAGATTTTAAAATTATTTTGAAATAAAAACTCAATCATTTTTTAAAGTCGGTTGTTATAGAGTCCTGGATATTGTCATATTAAAAATTATAAAAATTATAGTTTAAAATTTTATGGCTTCTGTTTTTCTATTCCATACTTTTCTAAATACCAATTTAAGTTTTTTATTCGAAAGCAAAACATACTACTGTCCACTGCTTTATAAACAGACGTTCGCTATTAAAATACATACCTGAAGAAAAAGTAGTTTAGGTTTCATTGGCGATTGAATATTCCAGTCGTTCTCTAGACACAGTAACTTTCCATATCCCTTAAGTGGAGGCCTCGATTGGCGCATGGACGGCGCTGCAGCGCGTTACGCGTATTCTATTACGCAAAACCACTTTACTTATTCATAGATATTATCGTTACCTTAATTGTAAAACCTCGTAACTCCGTATTATGAAGATTGGACTTTTGATATCTTTTAAACCACGATAATAAGGTATTTCCAAAGAAACATTGTTGAAATTATATATAAGTTTAATTTATAATAGTGTTATACAAAGTTATATATATATATATATATATATATATATATATATATATATATATATATATATATATATATATATATATATTAGATTGATGTAACTCCGAATATATTACCTGCATTCGTAAAGTGAAAAGCGAGAGTCATGCGTTTGTCTTTACTTCATACTGTTCTAAAACAAAATGTTGTGGTCACCGCTTAAGGTCTGGTAGGAAAAAAACTGCAAGGAAAACCTTGCGCGCCAGTTTGGCGCGCTGCAAGTAGAGGCGATATGCTTATCGTCAAGTGTGGGACACTGGCTCTTATCGCTACTCTGTTTCCACGCGTCAAAGATGGAAATTCGACACCGGCGAAGACTCCTCATAAGAGGTAAAAAAAAGGTGTGACATGTGTTTGAATGAAACGTTGATATAGCTCGAACCTGACGCACAATAGTCGTAATTTTTACATCAATAAAGTCATTCCTAAAAAGTTCTTTAAGGACTTTGCGAAATTCGACTGTTAAGATGTGCAAAAACGTAAGATGCTTTACTAGAATGACACCTAAAAGTATTTTACTTAATTTAAAGTAGAAAGGGGGAAAGAGACGAAATGTGTGTGTGTAGCTCTTTGACCTGTTTACATAATGTCGCATAGCATTGAGATGCTTTTGCTTCAGAATACTGCTTACGCAAATACCAAAAAATGCTTTCAGGACCTTCTGTGTTGCAACTAAATACGAAACGAAAATATGTTTTCACAGAATATCAAATACGTGTCCTTAAGACCCATTGAATATAATTATACCGTTCCGAGGTCTTGGTATACATCTAATCACATTTTTAGCTAAGCAGAATGATGAAGTGGTGATTAAAATCAATCCTTTTCCATTGTACCTTAAACCGCATGTTTATCGTAACAATTGGTAAGAGAAACACATGAATGTATGTGTCTAATTGCAATTGACTATATTAAGAGCTCCGAATGTTTAATTTCCACGTGCTCGTTAAGAAGGAATGATACATATGGACAAAATTAAGCTTATTCGTGGTAAAACGTTAGTCGTATTTCATCGTGAATTATTTTTCTTTGTATTTACCGATTTAAATAGTTTATAAGTTTTACGAGAAACACGTTACTTATTTGTGATTGTTCTTTAACTTCGTGTCATTTATATTATTCGAATATAAATTCATGAATTAATTAATACAGCTGTAGCTTTTTTTATAAAATAATAATCTTACAATAATTTCGATGCATACAAAATGAATGCTGTTTACCGTTACATGATAATTGTTTACAGAAATTCTTATTAACTACAAACAAACAATTTACTCGGTGAGAAAACACTCATGAATAATAGGAATCACAAATACTGTCGCAGTTACAAGAAGAGACACCTAAGACAACGTTTCAACATGATGTCATAAAAACAAGTTAAGCTGTATACAATTTTTAAATTTTAAGATTGCAATGTAATGTCTGGAAAAACATTGTGATATTTTTAAAAATAAATTTACTAGTATGCAGAAATTAACATTAAACTATGCTGTCGACTCACATAGAAGTAGGTCAGGCAGATGATGAACAATATTATAGCCACAGTAAGCCGTTGCGGCATGTGTCATATAAATTAAATACAGAAGTAAATGATTCTCGCTCCTGCAATACAAAAGACACGAGTCCATATTAATACTCAATTTTTTTTTAAAGAATGGTTCGGTTCATCTAGTTCTGTTTATGTTTATACGAGATGCAAGAATTCGACAGCAAAATCATTGTATTGTGAATTAAAATTATTTGTGTGTGTGTGTTTAAGCCAAGTTCTCTAAACACACCTATTTATTCACTGGAAGCCATTAATATGTAGGTAATACGTATGTGGCAGGTGAATTCGTAAATAATAATATCGTCTTCATGAACAGAACACTAAAGAGGCATGCAGTGATTTCACTGCAGTCTTATATTCAACTACTCTCGTCAGTTATAAGCTTGTTTTTCTGGTGCATAGGGAATGGCTTGCCAACCTACCTGTACGATGTCTGAAAAAAATATTTATGTGACCTTAAATGGTGAAACGTAAAGTCAAACAAATGCTGTTCTGTCTCTGTTTTACTAGTTAGGTTGTAATTTTTCTCGATATATCAGTTTTAAAAAAGCAGTTACATCCATTTTCAAGGTATTAGAAATACGTTTATTAAAATGTGGGCTACATTTTTCAAAATATAGGTGCGTATTTGGACTGTGTTTTATTGTAACATGCAGAGACTGAAAAAATTCGCAAGTTCACTGACCTGTAGACTAGCCTGAAAGAATATTTGTGAACTGAAGCAGACAGCAGATACTCATTAGCTGCTTGCTGTTAAAGTGATGTAGGTGTGTATTAGTTACATTTTCATTATTGACTTAGAGACTTCCAGGAGATGTCAAATATACCAAAGGCCAATTGCGAAAGTGACACAAACTTAGAGTTGATGGATTTCTAGCTTCTGCCCAAATGAAAACACAAAATTTTCACGTCTCTATTAACATGTAAAGATTCTGGCAATAATTTCGGCAGTTTTGTGTAAAGCAAAACACGTGTTCACAGTTCATGCGCTAGGCGAATAACATAGGCTTTTCTTCTGATCGTTCAGGGTAAAAATATTCCATTTGTCAAATAAGTTAAATCAAACGACTTTTATAACGAGATTGCATCTATATGAGACCCCAACACATAATACATAACAGTTCAAATGTATCGTTAATCGCTATAAAACAGGCTTTTAATAAATCTTTTAATCGCTATAAAAACAGGCTTTTAATAAATCTTTTAAGAGGCACTTTAAGAGAGTTTTTAAAATTACTGATCACATTATTAGAAGTGATTTAAACAAAGAAGTTAACTGAAAACATGACATTGCTGTGTTAGGTTTTTTTATATATATTTCTACTTATATAATTGCTAAAATAGTCTCATTTTGCTCCTTTAAATCCAAATTTTTCCTGGGAAGACCCCCGGAACACCCGCTTCAGAAGGGGGGGGGGGGTGTTTGTTGGCCCCCACTCTAATATCCTGGCTACGCCACTGTATAAATATATATATTTATATTTATATGCATATATATGTATCTACATATGTGATTCGGGATAATGTGAGCACTCGATAAAAACCCTGATTAATTTCTATTTTCCGCCAGTTTATATCTTTCCGCTGAATGTAAACATAAAAATTGCCACGTTCTTTATTTTACATAGTCTTCTACAATGTTTAAATTTACACTACACTGCAGCGATAAACGTTATCTATATTATCTACTCATTAAATGCACTGGCGCTATATATATATTAATATATATATATATATATATATATATATATATATATATATATACATACATACATGTGTGTGTGTGTTACACTCAATAGTAATCTTAGTTATAAATACCTGCGAGATAAAGTTTTACATCACTGTTTTCTCTGCATCGACTCTAATTGGTTACGACACACACTGTTGTCCTTAATTATCTGGTAATTTATAATTAAAAACCGCCACTATATACACACACGACACATGAAATTCAAAAATTCAAGTTCCGTTCAGCATACTGCCATGAACGACGACGACGCAATTCACAAAAAAACAATAAATAACGTATTTTCTTAATGTGTGTAACAGAAAAAAAAAAGCTACTTCTAATTCGATATGCTCAGGCTGATTTGCAGTTCCAGCATTTTTTTAAGTACAAATAATTTTTATTCGTTATTTTTATGAGCATAACATTGTAGAGTGCACTGTATTTATCCCCTGTGATTTTATTTAGTTTGGTATATCTGTTGGTTTTAGTGTAGTTGTTAAAACGGAAACATGCAAAATATGACTTTAACAAGTTATTACGCGAAAACTATGAGAGATAAAAAAATTTTATTAGAGCCACATTTAGTCACATTTTGTCTCTAAAATAAGAAAAAAATATTTGGTACAAATAAAAAATACATAAATGGTGATGAAAATTGCGTTAGACAGCACCCTTAACTATCTTAATTTAGTCATCACGTAATTTATTATTATTCACTTTATTCTCATGTAATGCACACCAGAGTTTGTGATTTGTATATTACTGTGGTATTACCGACAATCCAATGATTTAGGTTGACTGCAAAAATGTCATTGTAACAAAACTGTTATAGTGTACGCATTGCTAGGGCGATACGAACTTTATTCTATGTTTGCTTTACGTAACGTAAATGAACTAATACCTAGAGCCTTAGAGCGCAAGACAAGACTATCTCCGCGCAGTGTTGCCACATAGCGTATGGAAAATATCTTGCCACCTACATTTTCTTCTCCATTTCAGCCCCAGATTTGCGTGGTGTGGTTATTATATGGCACATTCTGAATACCCTAATAACATATATGCATAAATATATATGTGTGTGTATGTATGTAGCTATTAGTATATACATAGTATTACCGCTTGCTTGATCTCCTGTATGTGTTGTCGCTGCTGGCATTCTCGCGTCCACTCCGCAGGTATATGGGTCTCCGCCTGAAATCATTCAGTACAGAACACGTATATGATTATGAAGCTACATGACTGTGTTATATAACTTCTGACACTTGTCACAGCAGTAGTTACTGGTATACAAGGTCTTTGCTCAATACACGTGTAATGAGACGTACTGCCGAGAGCTAAACACAGAACACACTCACAATACTAAGATGTATGCAAGTTGAATGCCATGTTTACAGTCAGGCTTTGCTAAACTTAACTGAGACGATCCATAAGAAATGAGTGGCAAAATTATACCCGATGTGTGTGACTGATGTCTTACGTAACAGTAGCATTAAAGACATAATATTACTTCTTGAATGTCCATTGAGTCAGGAATGTAAGTTTATTCCTGTTTATAAACTCGTAGTTTTACACTTGATTTATGCTAACATTCTAACACGTAATTCAAACAGTAAAATTTAATAAATAAAGAAAACTGAACATCAATGAAATTTTACTAAGCCAGTTACGTGTACAAACGGTAACATTGCATTATGTCATGTTTCACTAGAAACATTTTTGACAGAAAAACGCGGGTAAGTAAATCACTGAAAACTCATCGTTAACATTTTGTCGTGCAAATTTCCTGCTCCGCAGAGTTTATGTATACTTCCGAACTTATTTAACTTAAGAATGTTGCTGACTTACTGTGTTGTCGAGTTTCTTGATTAGTCGCTCTAGTTCTTGAGTACGGTACTGGTAGCAGCGTAGATTATAATCCAGAGAATTTACCTGTAACAAAGTAGACATGTCACACGTAATGTACTGCCAGAATGTTATCACACCTGTGCTGACATTAATGTACCTACTATGTAGTCTAATATCAAGCTACATGTGTTACAAATACTCGATATATACAGGACATTTCTTATCAAAGCTGCGGTCACTTATATCACTCAATTTGTGCTGCAGGGATGTAAATTTTCCCACATAAATTACCTATTTAAAACGTACTAATATAAGGAACACCTACTTTAATTTCATCATATTATTATAGAGCATCCTGGCTGTGATAAAAAAAATTAGCAAAATATTCTAATGTTAAATAAAATTAATGGATGAACCAATTTGTTAAAAGCATTTTTATAAGTGTTATATTCGAAATTTCTGTCAAATATTTAAGCTAAAAATTATTCACAAGTTTTCAAAATCTTCAAAAGTATTATATTGCAGTTACCTGCTGAATAATTATGAAATATGCTACGTTTAAACTTATCAGACGTGATGGAAGTGCGAACCTACTGTTTCCAATGTTATAATAAAAAGTACTACATGAAGATTCATCCTGTCAAGCAGAAATTAATAAAAGAGAGTGAATATTTGTTTGCTTATTTTATACAATAACAGTACACCATACAATACCAAACAAAAGAAACGGACTTTAAAACATAAAACTTCATTACTATCGGTTCTGTACTTCTTGACCAAATTTGTAGGATCCTTATGAATTAATGTATTATCTTCCTAAACGTCCGAAGTACAGCAACGTACATCAATTCCAGAAATACAAACTAAATATAATTTAATTTTATTACAATTAGTTCAAATACTATTAAGTCTAATGTTATATAATTTATTTTTTTCAGTGCTATAATCTAATACCGCTAAATATAAACAATTGTAATATATCGAAGTAGTATAACGTTTTGTATTGACAAAAATTGCTTACAATTGAATATATATATATGTATTTGTGGTAAAAATAAAGTTATTCGTGCCTTTATGACGTGCTACGTGATGACAAACTGTGAAAAGTGGTCATGTCTTATAAAAATGCTATGTATGTTTCGTAGAAATATCACACACACACACACACACACACACACATATATATATATATATATACACACACTCATGTCGATTTTTCTTAAAAATAGTCTAACAACTGCACTAAACATAAATTTCATAACAAATCATGTATGATGTATTTCAATATATGATACATGGTCTAACGTAGCTCAAACAATTTTGAGTTAAGCAAAGATATTATTTACGTATTTTTAGCACACTGTTCTTACTTTCAGTAACAACTTTCAACCACTTCCTCACTGTAATTGTTGAAAAAGAAATGGCTGCAGACTTACAATAAATTGTGTAATAGGCATAAAGTATGTGTGGCATTTACATAGAGAGAGAGAGAGAGAGAGAGAGAGAAAGAGAGAGAGTTATTATACTGAGTACAGAAACTTAACCAGGCTGTGTCCTGTGACAATGCATTCGAGAAGTATCTTCCAAACTTTTGTTCGGAAGCTATTCCGAAGGTTGAACAACCCCACATAAAGTAAGAAATATGTAACCTGTAGCATCAAATAAAAGGTGAAAAAGCACATGTTTCTGTGAATTATTGTACGCTGAGAAATTAAACTGTGTGAGAAAGTGCAACGCTATGGGTGTTTATCAATGTAAACCGATAATTCAGTGCGTGTATAATTACGCAAGGGCATGGGAAGTTATGTATATATCGAAGCACAAACTGTTTAAGTGAGTGTGACACTTTGTGTAGTGTTAAGCTCTTGAAACAAGGACACCATAAATAACAAGAGGCTAGTACTGCGAGGGTGGGGCTAGAGACCCTACCAGAGAAACATGTTATATTGCATGTCGAGCACGAAGAATGACAAATGCGAGGAACAAGATGATACGGAACAAGAATAGAGTACAGTAGAATATGAAGGTAAGAGGGCTACTACAAGAAGTCCTCTACATTAAGGTGGTGTCAGACAAGACTAACCACATGTGAACACATAAACTGCGAGGCTCTGAGTGTGACATAGACACCTTAACTGTGGTAGGTGAATGGCGTATCCACCGAGACGACCATTGGCTGGTTATAAATAGGCAATATTCCGATCTGACATGTAACATCAATAATTATTTTCATGTAGTTTGCAGTATTCCAATCATGAGAACGGTTAGATGTTGTTTACGATAACAGTAATAACTTTTAATTAAAACACTGGGTTCTTTTTCGTCTTGAGCTTGTTTTCTAACAATTAAACTTTACATTGAACTTATAATCAGTGTAAATACTTTAATATACTTAACAATTTTAACCACAAGAATAGAGTGGAAACATAATTTAAAATTACTATTTTAGACAAGGAAAACTCCAAACGTACGCAATTAGCATGAACAGCATTAACACCGAAAGCGTATTTGTGTGTACAAATGTATGTTTGAAACTGTTCCCAGGTTTCTTTCTACAGCGACGATCCGGGTAACATTGGAAAACAAAACATGGTGTTATTTGAGATTTTTAAATGATTGTTGCTATGGGAGTTTATAATTCGAATCTATAGGTTTGTGGACATACGCCATTGCTCATGTTTTGCTTATCAAACTTGTGTTGAATGACAAAATACAAAGAAGACCAAAAACGGACACATAACACATACGATAATTATAAATTAGAAAAATAAAATTCAAGAGGAATCCTGTCAGTGTTTTTTTTTTTTTTTTTTTTTTTTTTTTTTTTTTTTTTTTTTTTTTTTTTTTTTTTTAAGTGAGACAACAAAGAATTCTACAGATAAAATTCAGACGAATATCTACACAGCACAACACCCAGGCACAAAATGACAGACACAATTTCAGAACCATATTCTCATAATAAAAAAAGGTTGGAAATAGACAAAAAATGAACAGTGAGCAACAAACAACATACAATAGACAACACAACATAAGTTAAAAACAACGAAAAATGCAACGTTTCAGGAATTGAGATCTATTCCCGTTTTCAGGCTGAGACACAGTTGGTCGGAACAACAAGATGCGAATGAAGTTTGCTGGAAAATCGAACTTCATTCGCATCTTGGTGTTCCGACCAGCTGTGTCTCTGAAAACGGGAATAGATCTCAATTCCCGAATCGTTACAATGTTTCGTTGTTTTTAAGTAGTGTTCTGTTGTCTATTGTCTTTTGTTTGTTGTCCACTGTTCACCTTTTATTTGTCTATTTCCAACCTATATTTATTTTGTAAATTTGGTTCTAAAATTGTGTCTGTCTTTTTTTGTGTCTGGGTGTTGTATTGTATTGATATTCGACTGAATTCTGTCAGTAGAATGCTCTGTTGTCTCACTTTAAAAAAAATAATAAATAAATAAACTGACGGAATTCCTCTGGAATATTTTTTTCTAATTATCGTATGCGTTTCATGTCTGTTTTTTATCTTCTTTGCATTTTGCCATTCGACACAAGTTTAATCAGGAAAACATGAGCAATGGCGTATGTAAACAAACCAATATATTCTATTGGTGTTATTTGCAAGATTTTAAGCATATTTAATGTCAGTGATTCGTAAAGTAATATGTGCAATGACAAGCATTTTTAAATGTATATACATTAGGTAATTGTGTGAAGGGATAAATGTTTGCAGGAAAGAGTATTACCACACTTAGGCCTCAAATGGTTATGTAATGTAATGTTAGCTATCCTGTTAAATAAATTTATTCCACTTCACCATGCAAGTGCGGTGTCACATTAACGCACAGACGACGAGGCCCCTGTAATAAGAACCATGCATGCTGAAGTGTTATATCATAGTCAGTGTTAATCTATGAAATAAGCAACTGTAAATTCGTGTTGTGTACATTGCAAATTTTCTTCCTCAAACTTCCTCACATTTTGGCGATGAGTGTGTAACGTTTACATCTGTATGCAGAACAGAGTTTATGTATAATGCTAGCAACTGCTAACATGCATCACGTGTGTGTAATAAACTTAACAGTTTTTTGGACATATGCCATTGTGGGCGTATGTTGCCGTATTGCGGAAAAATTCCCAATAAAACAATAATATTAGAAACAAAGGAAGTAAAACTAGTAATCTGTAGTCAACAGACATAAACATACATATAATTACTTAAATAATTAAGTCATATCCCAGAAGACGACACAAGGACAAAAAACAGATGCAAACAATACAATATTAATTCCAAAGTAGACTTTCTCTAGTCGACTATATTCCACACACGAATAAGTTCTGTATTGTTTTTATCTGTTTTCTGTCCTTGTGTCATCTTCTGGGATATGACTTATTTCTTTTCAGTGATTATCTGTATGATTTACGTTTCTTCCTGCGTTTTACGTTTGTTTTGTTTGATTTCTTGTTGGGTTTTCCGTAATACGGCAACATTCGCCGCAATGACGTATGTACAAAAAACTGGTGTGTTTACAATATAACCCGTTGCAAGAATCGTTCAAATGCCACATGTTTGTGTAAGTTGTCGTAAACTGTCCTGACGTTATAAATGTGTAAGTCCACGAAGCTATTCGGTCACGTGTTCGCATTGTTTCTTTAGTACATTACATGATACTGCAACATCATCGGTTTGCTGAGCGATATCCCACGAGACCTCTTTGCATGCCGATGTACATTCGATACAGTTTATCGTCGCCTGCGGATAAACTAGTTAGTTGCAGGGGAAATAGACTCTCACAATTTATGTTTAGATGTACATATGATATTTTATGTCGTTTAGTTCACATTTGCTGTGATATATAATAATCGATGTGATTAATGCTATTAAGTACGATTAGTTAGCGCAGAGCTGAGTGCTTACGTTAAAGTTTGATGCAGATACGATACAGTACATTGAAGGAAAACTGTTAGCTCCAGACTTGCTGCTTGTCAACTCTGTGTTAGCACGCGTATGTTTAGCGTGTGTGGCGAGAGCAACTACTTCAACCATATTGCATACAAAAACAGATGGTAGGTTTTATATACAATGTAAGTCCTGGCTGTTCTATACGTCGAGTTACGTTATTCAGTGCTTCGCTTCATATTTGTACCACGGAATATTACTTTAAATGTGTGATGCTTTTACGCGTGAAGCCTAGTTTACGAGAGACGAAATTAAAACAAAAAGCATCTAACAAGTGCGGGAAGAGCAAAATCTTCGTTAAGTTCCTGTTCGTAACGTTCAACCACAATTTGTTGTCATCGTGTGAGGTCTGTATTCTTAATAATTAGTTCATTAGTTCATACATGGCTGTCGCCACACGTCTCTGGTTGCAAATATACAGTTGATGCCATATGCATTGTCTTCATTGTTAAACTGTATTGTCTTTGTAATTTCAGGTCGGGTGTGGAGTAAATTCGTTGGTGCTTCTTTTCACGTTTTAATTGAAATTCTAAATATTTTTTTACCGTGCATTAGGTGAACGAGGGATTAGATGCTAACGATAGTTTCGTGGCCAGCATTTGCCTGTTTTGGGGCAGCTGAATAGCAAAATTAACGAGACAGCGTATGACTAAAATAATGAACTCACTGCTAGAGTACATGCTACTTCAGTCACTATTCGCCAAGTCATGTAACATTCAAAGATGTGAGCTGGCTACAGATAATTGATTATAAATTGATTCAGCACGATTGAACACTTTTTGTTAATACTCTCATCAGTTGACATGAAACATTATTCATGTTTTTCTTGTCTTCTTTTTCATTGTAACCACTTTATTCGCTGTAAAATGTTACTTTTCAAGACCAGAAAATATATCATGATTATTGTACATAAACTTCAGGAGCGGTACAAACAGGAATAAAATGTGACACTGTTTATGAATAAAATTATTTACTGTTACATTGCAGTTAGAAAAAATATTATTTTATTGACCTGCTGTCGGCTCATTGGATATGTTACTTGATTCCCACAATCGAGGTGTCTAGGTCACTGTTAGTTTCTGTCAGTGTGGGACGTGATAAATATCGTGTTATTATAGTGGGTTGTCTTGGCCGACACCACCTTTATGTAGGAGACATCTTGAACTATCCTCGTTACCTTCACCATCTACCGTCCATTGTTGCTGTGACTCAGTTTATTTCTCACATCTTTCATTATGTGTGCTGACCAGACAATGCAACTTGTCCATCTGGAAGGACAACTGTCTTTCGATTGTCTAGGTTCTTCTCATATGTGTCCCAAGCAGTAAACACTACTCGATGTGTCATAGCAGCTTGTTGTTTGTGCTACAACATATCCAAACCTGTACATGCCCTTGCGAAGTTTTACACGCACTTAATGATCTTATAATATTTTTCAACTCCTACAGTGTTGTATTGCCCTACATTTCAATGTACTTATCTAGCAAAGGTCATAGAAGCAATTATCTTTAATCTACGATAACGTTCTCTCACCAAAATATATGTTGTTATTTGATATAAACATGTTTTGCAATATAATTTAACATATTACCAGTTCCATGATCTTCTGAACGTTGTTCTCTTGGTCGCAATTAGATGTCCTGTTTACAGATGTATTTGAGGTCATCATCTGAAATCAGATACCACGAAGGTATAAATTACACACACGAAAACACAATTTTACTTCAGGTTATTAACATGTAACATACACATAATGTCTATGCACAGCTATTGCTTAGAATTTTATTATATCTTTGACATTTAGGTAATGTAAATATTTAAATAAGTAATTGTGCTATGGTAGTAATATTTATCTGTGACTAGTGTTAACTTAAATTTTTATGTTTGTTAAATGTATGGCATATTTTCAGGAAAGGTTTTAATAATCATACAATTTTGTAAAGGCTCTTACTAGGAAAAAAAGTAATTTGATTTAAAAATATGATCATTTGCAGACCACACATTAATCGATTTTTGCTAGTAGAAAGAATAACTTCCATGTTCACTGCGTTTTTTGAAGCAGAATTTTTGCTTTCACTTTGGAATCAACAAGAAAGAATTTTTTTAAATATAGAACGTCGAGGGGAAGAAAATGGAAGAAAAATCTACGTAGAGGTCCGGCTACGAAGACTTTCTCGAGAAAGGTTATGCCTCGAGACGACTTTTTTTGTATTATAATCCCTTTTGAAGAGAATCTACGAGACCTGGCGCTGCATTTGTTCCTGTTGGAAAGCAGCGGGGAAATGTTTTCTACGACTGAAGAGTAGAAGATATCCAGGCCTTCTCGTTTCCGTCTTCCAGGAAATATGTTGGGCGAATCCTAGCCTGGCATTACCTCTTACTGGCCAACTGTGAGAAAAATTGTACGACGTGGAGTACCACGTTTCCCGTGATACCAATATTCTTTTATAATTTCGAAACTCAGGAGAGTTTTCGAAATTTCTTTCTTCACGGTGGAGACTTCAACGGTAAGCAGTCCCAGCCCTCCCGTAACGACAAGAAAAAAATTGCAATCCATGAAATAGTGTCAGAAATTGTGGATAACTCTGCGTAAATTTAAATTTTGAGGATATTAATATTTTTAACGTAGTGCAACACTTTTAACCCCACGAATACTCCGGATAAGATGTCTCAAGCTGAATCCTCACAATTTTGCAGTATTTCTTAAAAACGAACAGAAAAATTACTCTAAATTATATTGCCACAATGTAAAGAAGTTTGAAGGAAACGTTACCCTCCCATTTTAGCTAATATTGTGGATGAAATAATTACATTTCTATTTTTCTTTGACTCGTCACACTGAACTAACATCCGACATTTAATTTTCAATTTTATTCTAATACAAATTCACAATCTAGTAAGAGTCTAGGAAAGCAAATATTTAATTAGTACTAAAATTTGTTTCCATATCTTAAGTTATAGTCTCTCATACATGCAAAGTCACTGATTATTTTTTTTTTCAATAATACGTTACGAAATCTTATTGATGATCCAAGTTATGTTTCTTTATGAGCCCTACTAATATTCTTTTAAGGTTATATGTAATAAATTTGGTTCTTTTCACACCACTTGTTTTCTCTCAGTTTATCATAATTGTTTCAATTAATTTTATTTTACCAAGTCGTACAACCCAGGGCTCATACACTAGTAAAATAATTGGTAAGCTATATCTGCCCAAGTTAAAGTCTTTATTTGGAGATATTACAGAGAGAAAAAGTGGAGAGAGCAAGGTTATGTTACGTAGACTAACTGGCGCCCAACGTGGGGCCTGAAATTTCTAAAGAAATAAGGATCAGCACAACTATCAATAAGATTTTGGTTTTAAAGAAACGCTTAGAATAAGTCGAGTGGACTGCTGCGTCATTTAAGTAAGTATCCCTTCAACAAATAGTTGAAGGTTAGTCTAAGGAACTTCTACAAAAGGTACGGTAAAAATAATACATATAGAAAATATTCTCAAACATGTCTTCACACAGAGAACTAGACTCTATCGATCAAACTGTTGAGGAGGTTATTGCCAAGTACACAGTCGGGAGTGATTCCACTCTTTCAGATACTGATGAGGCAGTAGCAAACACAAATGGCGAAAACGTAGACATGAAAACTATTTTTAGGATGTTGCAAGGTCTGCAAAATAAATTAGTCGAAAATCAGGCTAAGTTGGTAGAAAGTCAAGCCAGC
>PNEQ01053002.1:0-18695 GCA_003012365.1 Medauroidea extradentata | reverse complement strand
CACCCAGGGACGCGTCGTGTCGCAGATGGTCACTGCACCTGGAACTCCTTATGTACACATCCCGACAGTAAGCCACGCTGCTGCATCCTGCCAGTGGGCTCGCCACACTTCGCCCCTTGGCACCTCGGGATCCCCCCAGCCGACAGGTCACTTGGCGCGCGTTCCGACGAGATGTGCACAGTCCGGAGTCCAGCACGACTGATGAGGAGACTAGAAAAACCATGGGTTTATATAGGGTAAAGCTCCTTATCGTGCTCAGCCAATGGGAGACGAGCTGTCTCCTGATTGGTTGCACAGCATATATTGACTCCGATTGGTTGTGGTGGGTTGAGTGTTTGTTTTTATTTTGTGCGGTAAATTTGTTTCTTTTTTAATCAATGGGATCCACATATTTTTTAATTCAATGCTCTGTTGACTGAAAATATTGCTATTGCTAATAATAAAGGCTGATTCTTTTATTTTTCTTTTAATTTTGTCAGTTTCCTTTGTATGTGGTTTAGAGTCTTCCCAAAGGATTTTGTGGCTATTTTCCCATGCATGTTCGGCCAGTCTAGATTTTTGGGTTTCGCCTTTTTTGTAACTGTGTTTATGTTCTTTTATACGGGTTGATAGAGCTCTGCCAGTTTCACCAATGTACATATGGCCGCATTCGCAGGGTATCTGATATACACAGTTGTGTGTTTGCAGTTCTTCTGTGGCTGGTTTCACCCTGGTAACCATACTTTTAATGGTTGCTTGAGATCGGAATGCTGTTCGAAGACCGTATTTGTTTCCCAGGCGTCTTATTTTTTCAGAAAGGCCTCGAACATACGGAATAACTAGAGTTCCTGATGGTTTTCCTGTTTCTGTGAACTTAAGTGTTCTGTTAGGTTTCATGTGCTGTTTGATGGTGTTGTTGGGTAACCATTGGCTGTGAGTTCTTTTCTTATTTGGTTGTGTTGTTCAGCTACGGATTTCTTGTTGGAACAAATAATCTCAGCTCGGTTGGCTAGTGTGCGAATTATGTCAGTTTTTTGTGCTTTTAGGGTGGTTGGATGCAAAATGTAGGTATTGGCCTGTATGTGTAGGTTTCCTGTATACTTTGGTTTCCAGACTGCTGTTTTCCTTGCTAACTAGTACATCCAGAAAAGGAATGGTCTCCCAACTGAATTCCACTTGGTCAACAGTGTATAAACTGACCCTACTGTTCCGTGACAATTTTGAACGACAACACAGATCACACTTACGCACATACTCCTGAACGTCTCTGTGTATACCCGAACAATAGAAACACGAACTTAGCTTTCGCAACGTCCCAGTATGACCCTGGTGCCGCCAAAGGGAGAAGCATGGAAATAAGATAATAACTCTCCACAACCCGTGGGAACTAACAAACGCCGCTTTCTACCTCCTCGACCTACATAGTGTACCAGGCCATCAAGCACCAGATAAGGTACAACCTCCCCCTGTTCCAGTCTTCTCACAATCTCCTGGCACTCGTCGTCATTCTCCTGAGCCGTCTGCAATCGAGTGTAAAATGACGGATTGGTGGTATAGGCAGAACACAACCCTGAAAGCTCCTCAGTATCCAGGCATAATCCTCGGGACTAAACATCCGCGACAGCGCGTCCGCCACCACGTTGCTCGTCCCGGAGACATACCTGATGAGAAATCGGTACCTCAGGAGCGTAAACGCCCACCTCCCCAATTTCCCAAGATCATTGGAATGGCCTAACAGCCAGGACACCACCTGATTATCCATACAAAGATTAAATTCAACCCCTCTCAGGTATGAATCAAACTTGCCTGTCCCCACACACAAGCCAGAGCCTCTTTTTCAAAGGCGCTCAACCACTTTTCGGACTCGGCCAGAGTCAGACTAGCAATGGCTACTGGTACCACTTTGCTGCCATGCACCTGACCAAGAACCACACCAAAGGCGACACTAGAGGCGTCAACATTTAACACAAACCGTTGATCAAAATCAGGTAAACGTAGGGCCGGAGCGGCGGCTAACCTTGCCTTAAACTTCTCAAAACTCCGCTCTTGCAACTCGCCCTAAACAAACAGCACATTCTTCCGCTTCAACAAATTCAGCGGAGCGGCAAGTTCTGCAAACTTGGGAATAAAGCGAGCATAGTACCCCACCATACCGATGAAACGCGAAACTCCTTTCACTGACTTCGGCCGGAGGAAATTCACAGTGGGGCTTACCCGACTAGGGTCCATCGTAAACTGACCTTCCGACACCACGTAATCCAGGAATTTAACAGATGACGATGCCCACGTGACCTACTTCGGATTCACAGTCAATCCAGCCTTCCGCAAATGTCCTAAAACCTCCCTGTGCAGCAAGTTCTCCTCGAACGAATTACTGTGTACAGTTATATCATCGTTATAGTTGTATACATAACAAAACTTCAGGTCTGATAACTCATAATCCAGGACTCTGGACAAGGCTTGCGTCCCAAAACACGCTCCCATGGGTATTCGGTTGAATTTGAATTGCGCCCATTGCGTACAAACTGCAGTGTACTTTCAGCTATCCGGATGAAAGAGGCACTGGTGAAAGCTGGAGTTAAGGTCAATAGTAGAAAAAATCACAGCCTTCCCTAAATACTGAAGGGCTGTATCCACTGTTGGAGACGGAAATGATTTCTAAACAAATTTTATGGTTCACTGCGGACATATTCTTTACCAAGAAAGCCGGACAGGCGTAATCAGATTTTGGCGCTGAGATCATTCCTTCTGCCAGCAATTTGTCAACCACACCTCTCATAATTTCCAATTTAGGCAGCGACAATGTATAAAATCCCACACGCACTGGAACATCATCCATTACCGTGAATCTATAAGGGAGAACGTCGCATTGCCCAATCTTGGACGTAATGACGTCATTGTACTCGTCCAACAACTGCTGAACACAAAGAGCACGTGACGCATCACTCACCATCACACGTCCGTGAGACTGACGAACGAGCCACACTAGATATCATCTTACAAGGAACAATAGGAGCAAATTTGAAAATCAAACTCTGACCATGTGCATCCTAAATGTGCAAGAATGTCCTAGAAAACCTAAGCCTAGAATCATGTCCGCAACCAAATTTTCCAGCACCCAAAATCGGAACGTCCACGAGAACCGAGATATTTTTAATGGAGCAACACCGACCGCGAATATCCAACTATTTCTCCGTTCACCACACAAGACTTGAAGAACTAAAGAAACACTTAATTAGTTTTCAAAAATGGATGTTTCTCTAACAAGGCAGACCAAAAGATCCCTATAATGAACAAATGCGTAGCTCCAGTATTCACGAGAGCGGCTCGCCCCTCGCCATGACATTGCACGGAAACAAAGCAATCTACTTGCGCTAGGCAACCCTCCCCTGTTTGCCCTTCATCGCGTTGTTTAAGCATGAACATGGCCCATTTATTTACCAGCTCAGAGGGAGTAAACAAGAACACTACGCTCTCTCGGCACGCCGTCTGCACGAAACCAATAAAGGCGTCAACCTGTACTCAACAGAGCTAATTCCCACATCTCTTAGTGCCTCAACTAAGGGGAAACTCACACAAGCCTTAAAAAACGTAACCTACGACACTTACCAATACTTGCGTTCAGCGACGTGTCGAGAGAACGAATAGTCAGTATACAGCCGCCGAGTAGGACGAGCGAAAGCGAAGTGCCAGCGGAAGAACGAGAGACCGGGCTCGCACACGACCTGGGGAGGGGAGGGAAGGAAGGGGCATAAGGAGAAGCCAGGCAACGGGAGAAGAGGGCCACCTGAACTGCTCCGAACACTTCCGAAGAAGCACGAGAAGATCCTCGAGTCCAAGCGACGTCACTAGGTCTTGCATCACGTCCATTCATATGTGGGCCGCCCCCATTTAACTGACGGCTCGCCCTGAGTCCATCGGGATACACACGGGAAAGCCCCGGTACAGGTACAAAGACCCTTTTTCCCCCCGCACCTACATAGTATAATATGCCTTGTTTCACTTCAAATTGGTTTTCCTCCCCATTACATACTTTTATCTTTTATCCTTTTGCATAATTCATCTTCCACTTGCCATTGCTCCAATTCTACAAAGACTTCCGGTATACCTCTAACTAGGGCAACCGATTCTCGCACCATAAACTCACCCTTCCCCAGTTCATTCACTTCCGCCCCTGCCGGACGCCTTCTAACACTATTTTCGAATAGCGCCGATGGTACAAATATGGTACTTGTCAGACTGAAATCGTTCTGAGCCTGGACTACTTTTATTTCAACCCAATCCTCATCTTCCATCCCCCCAAAACATGACACTTCTCGCGTGCTGTGTACACCGGAAATCTTACGACCCAGTTCTCTCAACACCCTACATTCTTCCTTTGGGCACCCCTTTATTTTTTCTCCCGGCGAAACATCACCTGCCTCATAATCTTCTAAATTAAACGTTCGCGACAATCCACAACTGCGTTATCTTTTACTTTAATGTGGTGAAATTTGAAACGATAATTATTCAATTCAGCCACCCATCTTCCTATTTCCGACTTGCTTCGGATAGGAGTATAGCCATGTGAGCGCTTGATTATCACTAATCAGGTCGAACTCCTGTTGTTCCAAATACACACAAAATTTCTCACTCCCCACACATAGGCCAGAGCCTCCTTTTCATACGTACTAATATTTCTCTGTCTTAGAGTAAGCATTCGGCTTGCATAAGCTACTGGCTGGTTCCCCTGACCCTTATCTTGTAGAAGCACTATGCCCAACGCTATAGATGACGCGTCCACTTGCAGGATAAATCGTTGCTCAAAATTCGGCAAGGTCAACACTGGCGGATGCGAAATAGCATATTTTAGCCAGTCAAAGGCCTTTACCTGTTCCTCACCCCACACAAACCCCACGTTTTTTTTTAGACTACTTAAGGGCGAGCATAGACTAGCGTAATCTTTAATAAACCGTGAAAAATACCCTAACATGCTAATAAATCGCCTAACCCCCTTCAGGTTCTTAGGCCTCTGGATGTTCACTATGGGAGCAATTTAATTGAGGTCCATCAACAATTTTACCTTCGACAGCACTAACCCCAGAAATTTAATCTCCATCTTTCCCCATGGTACCTTCTCTGGGTTCACAGTAAACCCTAACTCTTGCAACTTACTTAAAACTACCTTTAAGTGATCGAAGTGCTCTTCCACATTTTAGAATAAACACATAAGTCATCCATTGAACAAAATAACAAACTTGTAGTGAATATCTTCAAACGGTTTATGCAGTATCCTGGACAGGCACTGCCCCCCCGAAATTAACTCCAAAGGGGACCTTGTTCCATTCATAATGCCCCAAGGCGTTACGAAGGCTAAATACCTCTTACTGTCTTCCGCAAGAACACATTGGTGGAACGCAGCATTCAAATCAATTACTGAATATACAGAGGCTCCTCCCAGATGTTGCAACACCGTTTCTACATTAGGCGCCGGGAACGGGTCAACATGTACTCGCTGGTTAGTTAGACGATAATCCACAATCAGACGGTACTGTCCCGGTTTTTTCTTCAAAATCAGGAAGGCAGGCGACGCAAACTCTGACAGCGATTCTCGAATTATTCCCTTTACCTTTAATTTCATAACTGTTTTCCTAAACTCCAGCAATTTTGGCAGCGCACGCTGATAAGGGCGCAGCCTAATCGGCTCTTCACTAGTCAACTTTATCTCATAAGGATAACAGTCACAACAGCCTAGTTCTTTTTGTAATTACATGAGAGTATTCATTTAATAACCCCTCTAAATATATACTATGTGACTCTGATACAAATACATTACAGTTCTCTATATTGCCACACACAACTCCCTCAATATTTCCCTCGCGTAGCTTCACTCCTTCCCTTAGTGGGTCAAATCCAAATTTTAATATTTTCTCATGAAAATCGATTGTTGCCTTAGTTTCTGACAATAACTACAATCCCAAAATCATAGGGCTTATCAATCCCGGAATTATCCAAAATAGTTTTGTCCAGGAGTACCCATTAACTTTAAAGTGTAGCTTTATTTGCTCTCTTACTTCACAAGCAATACCGTTAGCCACATACGTGATTCCAATTTCTGCCGTAAGCCGATTTCTCAACTCGGGGAAAAATTACTATCAGCCTACTCACTTTGGCTTCACTAATAAAGCAACTTACAGCTCCCGTATCCACCAATGCCTCTATATTTTCACCTCTTACCAACACTGGTAATATTAATTTCTTTATCACCGCAATTTTTGAACCTAACATCGCCACTCCCTCATTCGTCGTCGTTCCCGCTTTCGGTGCCTTTCAGCAATCGCGCTTAACATGTCCCGTACCACCACAACCATAGCATTTTACGTCACTAAACCTGCCTTGACATTGTCGCGCAGAATGTCCCGCCTTCCCGCACGAGTTGCAAATTGTGCCAATTGTCTTAACACAAGCCTGGGCCAAATGCCGCACCGCAACGATAACATGCCCGCTCGGCGGGTGGCCTAGCACCGCGCACTCCAGGCAACACAGCTCCTATTCCCCCACTCGTCTCGGCCTCGACCTTTGTCTCCTGCAATTCACGGTCATACAATGACGCCACGTAAGTGTGGTTATCGACCTCAACGGCCCACACTTTAAATTCTTCCAAATTAGTAGGAATAGCATACCCTTACTTATTTCAAGGGATACATTATCATTCAAAATTTTTACAATTTCACTCTCAGGATATTCAACACCTAAGGCACCCATGAAGTCCGTCACAGACTGAACATACTCCAACACCCTCTCACCGGGTCTTTGAAAACGTTCCACGTATTTATTTACCAGCTCCACTTTAGCACGCCTCGGGCATAACTGAGCCCACAAATTTTGCTTTACACTGGTCCACTCTTCCTTTTCCTTTATACCCTCCAATATAATCTTCAAAGTCAAGCCGGAACATTTGCATACTAAAGATTGCAATAACGTAAGGTTATCCGGAAAAACATTAGTTTGAACTACTCTATCCACTTCTAAACAAAACTTCAACAATTCTTCCTCTTTTGTACTAGTAGTTAGAAAATTTACCGCACTCAAGGAAGAATGGGCCGCGTTGTATTGAAATCCTGACGTCACACTTTGATACTTTATCTGACCTGCTTCTCCCTCGGAGAATGTACCACCTTTTGATGAATTTTTCACCACTTCTGCCATTTTACACCTAAGGTCGTCTATGCCCTCGCTTTCCTCAACCGGAACACCTGCGGCTGCCAAATTCGTTTTGAGCGCATCTTTGTTGATACAGTAAATCCAGCTGGTAATCCTGACATTGGAACACAATATCAAACAAGCGAACAATCAGCTCCAAAGAGTAAGGTGGCACAGTCGTGAGACGCTCCATTGTCCCGAAGGAAAGGGTGACTTAACGATTGCCTTACCCTTTACACTCAACATTACCCTCCTAACCTTTCATGATCTAACTGGGACAGGTAGCCCCTCATATTATAAAAGTTTACTTTGGACTGGTTCGCTAATTTTTACGTAACTAGTTCAGATAGTTTAAAATACTTTAATTTCAGGCGCAAACTTGAACACAGAAACTGGATTATACATAGGTAAACAATCTCCCTTACTCCATTAGTAACACCAGATTATGCACAAAGACTTTGTAGCCTCAGCGGCGTAGTAACAACAGTCTACAGGCAAGATGCAATCAACCGGTGAACACCTGGCAGGGCGAGATAGAAACGACGCAGTCTAGTTTGGCTGATTGATTCAGCAACTCAATAAATCTTTTCATCGCCTACCTGGTGAATTGCTGACGTGTCTCTACAGCAGACAGCCCACGAGCTGACGGGCGCCCAAACTCAGCACCGACCACCAGGTCAAACGTGCCCCAGTTCGACCGTCTTGCAGCTGTGTAGTTACTCGTGACCGCCTCTCGTGGTCCTCGTAGAGGGAAGAATATACAGCGCCGACGTAGGTAAACCAGCAACATGGCCATTCCAACCAAGGCGCCCTTCAGACAAAGAACAGCTTGGGCTCGTCTTTGAACGTTTCCTCAGCAAGAAAACTACCATACTCAACTCCAGCAGCAGCAACCTGGCTCAGAAATGCTGCCCCCAACTCAATTCCAGCAAATGCACTTAGAATCCACTGTTAAACGTCAATTCATATGTAGATTCCCAAGAACAGAGCATTGTGTAACTCCTGACGTCACGGCCAGAGCCGACCGCCTCGCTCGCTTATTCCCTTCCTTATACTACTGCGGCCGGGCGCTTTGTCACACACGCGCCCCCCTTCCCTTCTCCTACATCGCTAGCACGCCTCGTCAGTGCTTCACAGCCGCTAATGCGCACAACATCTTTAAAAGCAACCAAACAAATATACAACAAATACAATATAAGTGTGTGCTTACAATTCAAATATAAATTACTGTTAAAGAGTATATATACATATATTTATTTATTTATTTTAGAGGTTCCGGAACTCATATTAAATACACGCGTACATAGTGCTTGCAAAATTGTACCAAAGTTATAATGCCGAGACGCGAGGTGTCTCAAGATGTACCTTTTTAAACCAATTCAGGTAAACTATTTGTCGCCTCTGATATATAAATTTACAAATGCTATCATTAGAGAGGATGGTATATCGCGAAAATGTTTCGTGCCAGCACGTACTTTGAAACCAAGCAAACAGTCAAGTTTTCCAGCAGTAAATCATCATCTCTATTTATCATGTATGGGTGCATGCGAGTCTATAAGGTTATGAACAAGATGTGTGTTTAAATTCTACGTATTTCTGAAAGCAATACAGAAAATATTTTGATATACGTTTTTAGTTGGAAAAATATTGAACATTCCTAGAACATTATTTAACTTTGCACATCCAATGCAAAAATGCTTTCAAGTCATTTAGTACATTGTTGTCACTTTTTTCCATTTTGTATTGGCTATTTTCTATTACAGCCATCTCATTCATCAGCCATGAAGAGTGAAAACTATCGAGTTTTTTTTACTGAAGTATGTCAGAGAAACCCTAGTTGCTAGCATGAATAGTAAGTGCCGGTAGATTCTCTTCTTTTTCCTTTTTTTCAGTCTTTACAAGAAAATAACTTGTGAAGTGATATCTTTCTAGAATTATAGTAGGAAAAAAACACAGGCTAACGACTTCATTTACTTTAGGAAAATACACACACATATTTGTTTCTGATTTATGTTTATCATGTAGGCCTATACACATGCAGTCAGGAATTACAGTTGTTGACCTATTGTAAATATTGTGAAAATATTGATTTCTTTCTACTGAAAGTTTAGTTTAGGAAGTTATGATGACACAACAGCAATGTGATGCTGTTAAGGTGTAATACTAGATGACCCTATAAAAAAGGCTATCTAAAGGACTTATAGATAACAAATTGTATGTACGACTCCACCGACTTTCATAGTGATGCTGAATTTCACAAAAGATTACACTATTCTTGTTTGTAACTGTATTTCTGTCAACCATTACTGGCAATATTTGTTTTTTATAACTTTATCCCAAATGGGCTCAGAAGTCAACAAATGACGTTGAGTGCAACATTTTGCTACCTTAAACATTCTTATGCCTAGTGAAATTCACCACTTTCTTAATATTCGTCTATTGGGACTGTTTCCAGTTCCCACTCTTGACGTTCAGTGACTGATTTTGAAGTACACCATCATATCACTGTTTATACAATCTTCATAGCAGCAGGTGTTGGTTGTTGAGTAATAAGGCTGTGATCCCCATATTGTTCTGTACATCGACAAATATTTGTAGGTAGCTACATTGACTTAGGCAGAACATTTTCTGTCTGTTATAAATATATCTTGAGCAGTGCTACTGTGGATCCAGTCTGCTAGCTAGACAGCCACGTAGACCTTCCTGCAAATTTTTATTAATAATGTTTGCTGAAGAGAATAGAGTGAGGAATTATCAGAATGATGTGATTGCTTTCATATTCCCCCTATTAGCTAGTCTCCTAAAGTCATTCCTACATATTCAGTATTTATTTATAAAGATTCATGTTAACTTAGCAGTCATATAGCTTGAAACAAGGAGTGCTTCAGACATTCATTTTTATGATAATTTCCTCATACAAGAAAAAACTAGGTAGTAAAAAGTACAGTTCTGTAAAAAAACTGGTAAATGAATGCAGTCAGTTTATGAAAATGATTACCTTTAATGCATGTGTGACATTTGTCAGCCATTACAAGTAAGGTAACATTTATTTGTAAGGAAGGGTTTTACAAATTCTTGCTAGATATCAACTTAAGTAATTTCAAGTAGTGCATACCTAAATGTTAAGCAGAAGTCGTAGTAGGTGTATCAATGAAAGAATAGGAGTGTAGAAGTGGTTTTGATGGTGGCTTGTGTACTTTGTCAGCGTGGGGGTTGGACGTACTTCCCCAGACGATTACGACCAGAGGAGAGGTTGTATGTCTCACCGCGTTCAGCCTTCCAGCCCCACGTGCGACGTCCGCAGGCTGCGAGCGAGGAGGGCAGTGGCTTGGCGCATGTCGAGCAGAGCATCGACCGGTTGAGCCGCAACCTTGACGACACCTTGCGTATCTGCAGGTCAGTGTTGTTCAAACATAATCCCCCAACAGTTACTGTACTGGCTATATGAAGTCTTGTACTCTGCGTAGTGGGCACAGTACTTGGTGGGCTGTGTTATGTTGCTAGTATTACTTCCAAATTGTAAATAGTTTTTCATCATGGTGGCAACTACAAGCATTAATTACACTTTCAACTCCATACAATGAATGGTTACATGTACACACCCTCTGACGTCACAGCCCATTGTGGGAAACAATGTTTATTGTCGTAGGAATCATTGTTGAAAATCGTTGCTGTTTCTAGTTATATTAAACATGTTAGCCAACTTCATAATTTTGGAGTAAACTAAAAAGTCATCTGTATGAAAATTTTTGTAATGAGTCCTAGAAACTTTCCGTCAAACATTTGGCAGTATTATTCTCTTTGTCTCTTTGTATTTTGATTCTGTCATGGTGATGGATATAGGTAATAACGGATGTAATTTTAGGTTACCCTCCATGGTTATGGAAGTTGAAATAAATGTTTATCTAACTAGCATTTTAAAAATGTGGGTTTAAAAAAGGTTAGAAATGTGTTTTATTTTATTGATTTTTAATAACATAGTTTGCAATGTTTCTTACGACGTTTAACCTCTCTGTACTACGGTTATGTATTGCTATGGTTCACATAACATTTATGCGTATTGGGTACACACATGATAGTGAAGTTAAAAACTGCCAGTGTGTCAATAACAGCCTAAGATTTCAGCTAATTTTTCAAGTTATTTAAATTAGTAGCAAATGAACAGCAGTTGTTTTGAAGAACATGTACCCACCATTTGTAGCTATCTTTTATAATAGATACAAATAAACTATAACCTTCTTTAAATTGCCTCAGACTACCTAAGGTACCAACATAACTAAAACCACAACTGCTATATAACAAGCCTAATTTATTTAAAAGTTTCATGCTCTCTCAAAGCTTCCCCCATTATTACATATGAACAGTTTGTTTACTACGTTGTTTGCCACAACAGACTGCTGCAACTGTATAGACATTCATTAACTACAGATCTGTACCTTATTTCATGTCGTCCATTGCTGTTCTGTAAATTATTAGATGGGAGTTTTTTCTTCTGAAATTAACTGACTGTGGATCACATGGAACTTCGGGTTTCTTGACTTTTCTTTTCCTCTCTTCAAAGAACCTCGTCATTCTTTAATTTTTTTCTTTCTCTCTTTCTTGGGAATATTATGTACAGACCTCCTTTTTAGGTGTCTGTAAATTTCAACTGTCATTTCGGCATTGTGTCCATGATCTTTGCGTTATAGTTGTAGAGTTCCTTGTTTTTATTTTTCTGCCGTGTCCCATCAGTATATCTGCAGTACTGTAACTTGATACTTTCTGGATATTTGCTGTCAATTTTACATTTAGGCCTACTAAAAGAAACAGAAATTCTAAATGTGTACCGCAAAAAGTTGGAGTTAAGATTGTAATGTAGCAAAGAATGCTGGAATGTAAACAATGTGGTTATGTGACAATTACACACTTACACATACAGTACATTATAATAACAGGTAAAGTAAAGTGATCACAAAACTTTGTATAACATGGTCTGATAAACACAATATAGTAGGATGGGTCTTAAAAATAAATGTTTTGAGTATTGAATTTTAAAATCAGTTGACTACTTGCATACTAGTCAACAGTAAAACAAAGAAATAATTTACTTTTTAAGTCATAAATGGTTTTTTTAAATATCAAACTCAGTGTCACTGGTAAAACACCATGCTAATAAAAAAATCACAGTTTCTATAGGTCGTTTGGATAAAGTGAGCACTTAAGATTATACATTAGAAAAAAAAATTACTAGCGATTACTGCACATAATTCAACACTACCAACAGTTACCTTACTTCTTGTTTGGTTGGCAGCAGATTGTCTAATGTAACACATATTATGTCTTTGTTGACTGACGTCAGAAAAAATTAGGTGTATGGCATACAACCAATGGTGTGCATAATAAATTTATCACAACTTTGAAGTCCATGTTGTTTGTATGTAGCCTAATATTTGCTACCACGAATTAAATATATAGAAGCTATCATACAAAATCTGTGTTTATCTTTTCTATTTATTTAATAATAAAAATAATTGCACTTTTATTTGGCCACTACAAATGTGTCCCTATGAATTAGTTTTTTCAACGTGTTCAAGGTCCAAGTTATTTCACCTTATTTCATGACATGCTTATCACAAGGCCCCACATAACTAAAACAGTTCAATAGATGAGCCAGGTTGATAGTCTATTATTAATAAACAAATGAGCTCAAAATTCTGTAGTGAAAATGATATTGTGCTTATGTTAACATATCAAAACAGTAGGCCTACACAAATCACAATCCTATATGTTTTTAAGCTCATAACAGGCTACAACAACAACAACATCCTTAGGTTATGAATATGCTATTACCTATGCTTATAATGTAAATATCTGTAACAAAAATTGAAATAGTTTCATTAAACAATACCAAATATTTTACAGGCCTAACCTACATATAAGAATAGTGCAGCATAAAAAACCCATACTTGAGAAATGTCTTCACAATACTGGACTTGTAGAATATGCACCGAAACTAAGTACTTAACTTTCTGATAAATATATGTCTTAATAATAATTTACCAAAATGGTAAACAGTTCTTGTCAAACGTAGTTTCTATAATATACAAGAAAGAGAAGTCTACATCAGAACCTGGAAGTTGGTTGTGTTAAGTATTCACTGAATAAATAGTATGCATATATCCTTTTGTCTCTCTCTTTTGTTTATTTATCATACAAAACTTTATAGAATTATTTTGTTAACTTCGATCCATGTAACACACTGATGATAACTAATTCACAAACAAATTAAATTAATTAAGTAGGCGTTAATACATAACCACAAATATGAATACGTATAGGTTTAATATAGGGGTTTTAAATTTATTTACCAGTATTTTAGTGATGTCTGATATCCAAAATCATTTAGACGGCTCTCGGGATGCACACAAAAGTAAAAAGGAACATAATTTGATTAATCTATATACATAATGAAGTGTCCTTCACTCACTCAACACACAGCCCAAACTGTTGGACGTAGAACCATGAAATTTTGAGGGTAGTGTCCCCTTTAACCTGTAGGCACCCACTAAGAAGGGATTTTTTGAAATTAAAAAATTAAGGCATTGAAAAGTGTTGAAATGTATTTTCAAATAATCACTGATATCTCATTAACCTGGAAAGCTATCATTATTTTTTTAACTTCAAAAATTTTGCCTAAACAAATGCATAGTAGCAAGTGTTTTGATTTTGTAAATTTCGAAAATTAAGGGGGTGAAAAGCCGTAAAATGTGTTTTTTGTCAGTCTTTGATTCCTCTTAAACTAGTTAAGAAATTGAGGTGATTTTTTTTCAGGAAGCTTACGTAATTATCTAAATATATTTTCAGGATTTTTCGAAATTGCAGCTCATAAGCTGTTAAAAAATAAAATGTGTTTACAGTTAATCATGAGTATTGCCTAAACCAGTTGAAATATTGAGATGATTTTTGTTTTAAATTGAAGCTTACATAAATATCTGAAAAGAGATGTAAGGAATTTTGTAAATTCAACCTTGAAAGTCATTTAAAAAATAAAACATGTTTCCAATTAATCGTCTGTATCTTTTAAACCCATTGAGATATCAAATTGAGATGATTTTTTCATTAGAATGAATCCTTTATAAATACCTACAAATAAAATTAAGGATTTTATGAAATGAGACAATTAAAGATGTGAAAAGCAGTAAAATGTTACAGAACTCCTGAAAAGTCAGCATGACCATGGATAAACAATTAAAATGTTATTACTTTTTGCCATTCTATTCATAAATAAACCTCTTTGGTCTTGAGCCTGTACACACGCAAGAATTCTCATGACCTACCTTTAAACATTCGTTCGGAATGCGTTGCTTTAAAAAGGTACTCAAATAACAAATGTTAGTTTCAGTTTTTTCAAAATTTAGCCGTCAAAGGGGAAAAAAAAAAAACATGACTTGTGTCGTCTCTTCTGAACACAGGTACCCAACGTGACTTCAGTTTGCCTCAGTGGGTTTGAAGAGACTGATTTTGTCGTAAAAATCTTTGTTTGGAACAGATAAAGGGCCGGTTTCTCAATGTCTGATTAAAGCCTTGGTTAGCTAATTCTATGATTATATTTAACCTATTGATTAAGTGGTGATTAAATCTGAAGTATTTCTCAACGTACTTTAATCTTATGTTTAGCTAAGTATTGGTTAAGGTAAATGTGGCAACCATGCAATGACGTATCAGCTTGTGATTGGCTGCAGTAAAGCGTTTTATTTTTTATTTAGTTGTGCTGGTTAGCGGTGTTTTTATACATAATAAAAGAAAATAAGCGGCCGCGTGCAAAAATTTTGTTTCTGTGGAAACAGAAATGCTAATTTCTCTTGCTGAAAATACTCCCGTATCGTAAAACAGAATAATAATAATAAAAAAAAAATGACGCCATAACTTGGATTGGAAGCAGAAAGAAAATGCATGGAAAAAATCAATGTAGAATTTAATTCATCTTGGAACCAATATGTTTAACATAACCTACAAAATTATGTAACAATAACATAATTTACAATAGGTATTACAATACACAAAAGTATCTAAAAATATGTAATATAATCTACAAATTTATATTAAGATCTTTTCAATCCAGATTCCCTGATCATCGTAGGGTTAATTTTTTCCGAAGAAATAAAAATAGTATATATTTAAATATCATTAACCAAGATATGTGTTACAATGTACAAATTTGTGTTAACATATCTAACAAGTGTTTCTAACAAATTATGCAAAATAATGTATGGTAGTATAGAGACATCGTACAAACGCATGTAACATAACCACCAAATGTTGTCACATCACCTACAAAAGAATATTACTTACCCGAATGTACTAAAGCTTATGGGATGCAAAAAAACATGCAATAAACAAGTACTGTACACACCCGTCTGTCGTCACTTCCAGCTGTCCTTCACTTTTTTATAGTAATACTAGGAGAGTATTTTTACTCAGGCGAAATCTCATAACAAATTCATGGCCATCTATTTAAATGTGGTTTGGGCGTTCCCGAAAAAGTCTTGGCCTGTTTATGAAATCTACTATTTCTTTATCGTCATCTTCAAACAATAAATTTAAATCATCTAGCATCATAACCTAAAAATTGTCACTGTTTATATCCCTGTTTGTTTTAAAAGTTCTGTTTAACTCTCTAATCAATACAGCTTCTTATTATTAAGATAACCAATGGTTACCAACTGCTAACCCATTGATTAATCTTAATCAGTACTTGAGAAACAGATATTGTTGCTAACCGTTAATTAAATTTTAATCGGAAGATAATCAGAAAAAAATCAGACATTGAGAAACCGGACCTAAGGCATATATGACATAAAAAGATAGTTAAACCACTAACCAATATTTTAAACAGTGTTGCTGTTTGCATTTAATTATTTAAGGGCGCCGCCTACCCACATGTCAGAGGCTCAAAGGCGACGGAGCAGTAAGGTCAACCTTGAAGCGTGCATCAAATTCTGCGTCGCCTCAACGAGCCAAGCGCTGAACTAGCGTGCAAGCTTCTCGCCGAACGGTTTTTGCTATGGGACATCAAGCGGTGACCATACAATTTTATTGGTGGAAAGTCTGCAGCTAAGTTCAGTGCAGGTCGCAACCTGAGTTTCACACACATCCGGTTAGTACATTTTGAAGTACGGCAGTCTGAAAAGGCCGATTTTAGCCATGTTGGAGGGCTTAGAAACAGTGTTTTTAATGAGCGTGGTGTCTGATCGATGAGGTTCCGACCTTGTCTGAAGTTTGTTTTCTTTTCGTACATTGGCACAATGGGCACACGTGGAATATTTTCGTAGATAAAACCTGTTTACGAACACGCTGCAACGCATTTGAAGCGTGGGGTAGGCGGCCGCCTTAATGTGGCAAAACTGTAGCTGGGCAGCTAGTTGATTTGTGTAACCATTTGTTTTGCTAAAGAGATAATGTTATAAACTCATATCTTAATTTAATATACGTATATATATATAGTAAACATGCTGTTACTTATATGTCAGAATCCTTAACAGTTTTTGAAACTATGTCAACTAAACTTCAGTACATATAACTGGACATCCACGTGAAATAAAAAGCTCTGAAAAAGAGAAAACTAGTTCACTAAAAACCACGCCACGTCGCTTCTGTTTACACAGATTTATTTTGTGGGTTATTGTGCAAATACAAATTGTGGGAAAAACTGTAAAAGCAAATTATTAGTTCACAATTCCACATGCAATTATTTTTACGTCGTGTTCAGAAAAACTAATGTAAACACCACCATGCTGTGTATGACACAATACTAGCTGAGTCAGCCTTACGTACGCCTTGGCCACAAAATAAATAAGTACGTAGTTATTTATTGTGTGCTTTGACCAGGCCAATGGCTGTACTGCAAGCCAACGTACATTGTTCATTCACCACCACCAACTAGATCACATCTAAACTATTGTAATA
This sequence comes from Medauroidea extradentata, assembly GCA_003012365.1. Classification (NCBI taxonomy): domain Eukaryota; kingdom Metazoa; phylum Arthropoda; class Insecta; order Phasmatodea; family Phasmatidae; genus Medauroidea; species Medauroidea extradentata. Next base: position 1,589 of record PNEQ01053002.1, on the reverse strand, counting down.
CATGAGAAAAGTAAATATAAAGGTGATTTTCAATATTGTACCTACTGTTCATAATATACAGAACTATTTCTACATCAATGCCAAACCAACCTTCTTCCAACTATCGTATCACAGAAGTATTTAACTCAGTATTAAAATAACTATTACAAACAATCACTCATGGATGCTTAATAATAAAAAGTAAATATATTTATCTGACTATATCAATATTTTATTTACTTACATAGTTGTATGTTAATAACGGAAGTGTTCCTAGTATTTTTTTTCAACAGTTTGTTTCTAAAAATATGATAGTCTCTGGTGTCCCGGCATTTGCCTGAGAATTTTCCTTTCCTTATTTTCAAGTTCTTCCAGCTGATGGTAGTGTATTAGTGTTACACTGTTCTGAAAGCAAATATTGGCACTTTGTGTTACATATATACGTAATTTACTTGTGGGAAGTATAAGGTGTGTCCATACATAAAGTAATTGTTCATTTGATAATTAAAGTGAATAATGCTAGATTCAAAACATTTAAACAATACAGAAAAAAATGAAATTTATAACCCTAGTAAAAAATAACAAATTACATCATTGTTCTGCATAGTGACCCAAGACAGGCAAGATTTTGTGCACCCCTGTCAAACATTCACTCTGCTAGGCTGTTGCAAAGTCTGTGTAGTTTACTTATAGTTTTCGTCACCAGTTTTTTTGTTTTACTCCTAATATGCCATTCAATTTTCTGAGCATCTTATAGTCACAGGGAGCAAGATTGGGGCTCTAGACAGGAAGAGGCAGTGTTTAAGGCAGTGCTCTTTTCCTGTAGCAGTGAGCAAACGTCTACAGATTTATATTTAGTATTTTTAATTCAGTTTCGTGTAGTTTCGTTTCACAATTTATTCTCTTTCCCTTTTCAAAATGTGCTCTTGACTGGTAGATAAGATTTTACAATCATACAGAATTTTTTAAAGTTAGGTCACTCGTGTAAACCTGCCTCGATACAACGGTTGTGTTGCGCACGACTGGCCGCTCTCCTACCCTACCGCACATGCAGGTCAGAAAGAGACAAACGCACAGGGAACTCACGCCTTTCTCATGGCTTCTATTTGCTCCAACAAGATCAGCTCAGTGTACTGCATATGCGTGCAGAGTGTGGGAGCATCATCAGTGAAACATGGTCACGTCTGTCTCGCTGGTTACACCAGGGTCATTTCATGTCAAATCACCTAGGGCCATGTGCTCCAATGTCACAGTCTTGTATGCATACATAGCTATAACACGAGTATCTTTGAATTATTTCAGATTTTTCAGATAAAAAATGAAAGAAAGAGAAATGTTCAAAATTTTCGGTATTGAAGCATATAATTTTCTCAGATGGTTTCACCAGTTTACTTAAATTACCATAACACTTACAATTTACATGCTATCTGGCTCATTCAAATTGCAAATTAAAGCTTATTTTTCATGCTTTTTAAATATTACCAGAGAAGTAACCAATTTCTTAACAAAAAATTTACAGTGAGCATGGAATACAAACATAAGCTATTTTGCGACATTGTTCGATAAATACCATTACTCAAAAACCACAACTAACATTTGCTTGAAAATTT
>PNEQ01053001.1:0-18696 GCA_003012365.1 Medauroidea extradentata | reverse complement strand
CAACTGGTTCACGCGGAGATACCTGAACTCCCGCACATCTAGAGAACTGTTTGATCGACCACAGTAGCTTGCCCGTTTCGCAGTCAGCCCGGAATATTATCACTTAGCTCATAGGTTATCTTCGGCTACCTCCAGTCATCTTCGCTACTTGCTCATACGGAGATACCTGAATTCCCGCACATTCTGGGAACAGTTTGATCGACCGCGGTAGCTTGCCCACTTCACAGTCAGCCCGCAATATTCTCACTCAGCTCTTAGATTATCTTCGGCTACCTCCGGTCATCTTCACAACTGGTTCACACGGAGATACCAGGATCCACGCACATCCAGAGAACTCAAGATTTTCACTCAGCTCTTCGGCTATCTTCGGCTACCTCCGGTCAACTTCGTTACTTTTTCACACTGTGATACCTGAAACCCCGCACATCCTGAGAACCAAATTTTTTTTTATTTGGCTTTATTTAGTTATATGTAATTGAAATTTATCGAGCTGACAGTATTATATTGCTAACAATTTTTCTAATGCCAGTACGGCCACACACCTTTTTTTTTTTTTAATTTAATTTGTTTGTGCACGACAGTTCTGTCACGAAACATTTTAATTATAAACACTGTGACAATATATAGTGTGTGAAGAGATTTTGGTTAGCACTTACATCTAGGTCCTAAGCATCGGTGAGGAGTGACAATGTATGGAGCGAAGCCGAAACGAAGGGGCGGGAGAAACGGGAAATCGCCGAGAAAACCCGCCGGCACGATTCCTACTCCTCACTCTGGAATGTATTTTTCTACGCAGGTGAACTTATAAGACTGCTTTTACATTTTCATCAAGAAAGTAACCCTGCAATGCCCCAGGTGGACAAACACCTTAAGATATTACTTGGGGACGTGAAAAATTCCCGTTTTCTTTTTGACACATGCTATAATATCGCCATCAATAAATTCGTACCAATTTCGCAATTTGTCTTCGGCTTATTCGACACCTCGTGTATATCGCCGAGTTAATAATATAATTGTAATTACTGCAGTATCTTACCCACCGTGTCAGCGAGTAGCCAATGAGTAGGTGCTGTATGCTTGAATACACATATACCTATACTTGCATGCTAACCTGGACTACAGTTAGTGACTACGCGAATGTTCCCAATCTTTAGTTATTATCAGAGCCACGATTTTGTCACGAAAAGATTTTTGCACATCTTTGTTTTAATGTCTTACGTGCACATCTGTAGCTATGCTTAACGGTTACTGGCAGCGTGTGTTTGTTCAGACACGTCGCTTATTTGACTGTACGAATAAGAATATGACGATTGTTACGTGTCATACTTCTGTGATTTGCCAGTAGAAACCCAAGACTAGTGAGAGATAAAGCATACGTTCACTGGCCATGAAGCAGAGCTGCAGATGTGCACATAATACATTGAAACCAATTGATACAGAAAACTTTTCGCCATAAAATCGCGGCTCTAGTTATTATGTTCGTATCAAGGTGGTTGCAAACATTTTCTTATCAGGAACAAAAGTACAGAAGAAAATATAAGATTGTAGTAAAAAGAAAAACAATTAGAAAATGTCAATTATGTACAAAATAGTACAACTGCGTTATTCAACGTCTGTAAAATACATTAATAACATATTTTATTGTAACATTTCAACTATCAAGAAAGTTTTCATGAATTCTGTGGATAAGGTCTTACGCTACTTATATCAACACGAAGTGACTACATTTAGTTCATACAATAACACTGTAAACACCCCACTAAAGAAATTTCATCACAGATAAATATTAGAATCAGTGATATTTAGTGAAACGAATTTTGCAACAATTTGTTTCAGTGTCTTACGTGCACACCTGCAGCTCTGCTTCTTAGTCATGTGATTGAATGTTTGAACTGTCATGAGTCTTGTGGGTCTACACGCAAATCACAGACGTGTAGTGTTGCGGTAAAACTATTGTGATTGGCGCAGTCAAATGAGAGACGTCACTTCACTAAGACACGCTGCCAATAACAATCAAGACTATGGTCTTTCATTTGTTTCAAACAACTGCAAATAACTGAAATATTTTTCAACCAAATGCTTTGAAAAAAATTGAGACTGTTAACAGTCATACGATACACAATTTCGCCAGAGTGTTTCTTTTAAATTATGTACCGTTTGGTAGCAAAAAATTATTTTGCTTCTTTTGACCTGTTTTGACCACAAAATATGTGATATTTAAGGGGCAAAAATCTAAAAATCCGTTTGGTGTATTGCAACAGAACATTTATGATACAAACGATAATAAATAATCTTAAAACTGTAAAAAATAGAATTTTTGATATACGTTTTAATATACGTTAAAAATTATTTTCTAAACCACTGCAAAACTAAAGAGCGAAGCCATAAGCAGAGCTAAGATGTGCACGTAAGGCGTTGAGCCAAACTGAAGAAAACATCATGGCTGCAACAATGACGTATTTAAAGAACTGCACAATTTGTATCGAATTATAAATAAACGTGACTACAATTAGTTGGTACAGTGAGAGCGTAGTTTCTAATTATCGCAACGAAAAATTAACAACTCTTAAGAAGCCTTCGGTAGTAGTAACGGTAACTTTGATGTTTTTAGATTTTCATAAACAATTTTAAGTGGACTTAAGGTACCGTCACTAAATTTGTTCTCCAAACTCACATAAACAAAATGGGAATGAAGCGACAATATTTTTGGCATTTTGCATTTGTTAGTAGCGCTGTACTGAAAAACACTTTGTCGGAATTATTCTTGTTTCAGTTAACAACGTTAAAGCCATATTTTCCTGATAAATCGTTCCTGACTGGTCGTATTTTCATACCATTTTGTTCACGCTTACAATCTTGTTCAGGCAATTTCAAGCTCTTACGGGCGGTTTGCCTGCGAATCACGTATCTTAAGTTTCGTAGTTATTTTTATTCAGATTGGTCCGTTCTATTGTAAAATATTTCAAAAAATAACCGACCAACAGCATGCATACAGTGGCAAATATTCACGAAATGTACGTAGTAGAAACGCCAAAAAATAATGTGAAAATATTTTTATTGAAGTTAATAAATCTTTCCTTGCTTAACAGTACACAGAATCCTACAAATACATATATTCATTAATACTTAATTTTTAAAATACGTTTTTAAATTACTCTATTTATAGCAAAAATATTACTATTTTGAACGCAAAGCTTGTCCTAAGAAACTGCAACTGTAATAACTATAAATACAAATACTATATTATTTAAATAGTAGCATAAATTTTGTAGCAATTGCTGTATACATTAATCAAAATTGTTCTTTACGACAGTTGCTTCGAACTCATTCACATTAAACAATAATTTTTTTTACCAAGACAATGATTGTGTTTTGCAAAGGACGTGTTATGCAGGGTGAATTGAAACCAATCCCACGTCAAAATATTTACGCGAGAAACAGTTGCACTCTGTCTGATTTTCTCCGCAGGTTGCAACGGTCATAAAAATATGTGATTTGCCTTTGTCGTGAATAAGTGTACGTGTTTGTAATAAATACCTATAGTTTATTTTTCGTTGGACAGATAAACCTTAAAATAACTGTGCGCTATATTCTTTTATCTTGAATAATCTCAAATATTCCCGCCTACTTACGCTGCTAAAACGCGTACAAAGCCAAACAGTAAACTTTTAATCGTATCTGATATCGGGTGACGCTACGCATACTTTTGAATTAACAAAATACGATTATTCGCCTGGTGATAGGCGTTTTCAGATATGTAACTTTGCAGACAATACTAGATACGAAATATAAACCGCAAAGATTTCGAGCAGTAGCTGGATGTATTTCTCTGGCTACTGGATGAAATAAGTCAATTATATGGCCCAGTTCAAAATCGAAACAACTCAAATAACAGCAGTTTTAATTACGTACGTAAATATGTGTACAGAAGTACACTCTACCCAGTTGATCAAATAAATACCACGGAAATTAACTTGCTTCAACAATGTATAGATACCTGAAACATTCTTGTTTTCTTTCATGCACAAGCTGTAAGATCGTGCTACTTTAACAATTGACAGTTGATTTATTTAACATCACTCTGAAGCCGATGTGCCAACACCTGAGGTAATTTACTCTTTTGTGTGCGCGAATATTATGATACATATCAAAATATTTGCTTCATTTCGTGCAGTTAAATTTGATCCCAAAACTAGAGACCTGAAAATGTCGCGTTTTATTTTAGGTGCAAGTTAGAGTTCTAGCGACTACAGGTCTGTATCACGTTCCCAATTGGCCGTTGACTTACTCGACACTTCGTGAAAGTAGTTGAGCCAATAATAAAACTTTAACTGAATACAGGCCCATTTCACTGTCAGCGAGCAGCTATTAAACATCTGCTGTCTGCTGATTTCACATATATTCTTGGAAGCTAGCCTACATGTCAGTGAACCCGCGAATTTTTCCGGCCTCTACTGTAGTTATCTAGTCAAATAACACGCAAAGTTTTAACTCAAGACGGCATTTTGGTATCACTTGACATCCTAGACTCCATGAAAATATAAAGCAAAACTTTTAAAGAAAATTTTAATTTTAATTTTTGTCGACATACAGTTGAGAGTGAGCATAGCCGTCTTCAGTAGAAGGCCGAGATCTTCGATGTTGCAGCTCTGCAAAGGTCATTTTAATAGTACCTAGAGTTTTACAATGACAATGGCTTCCCCTGATTCGCTGGTATGCAGGATGGACGGACGAATCAGGGAATGCAATTGCTGTTGGAGAGCTCAAAAAATAGAGCCAATGATTTATGGTGAAAAGAATTCTGCACCACTTTGTTTCAGCGCCTTACATGCACATCTGCAGCTATGCTTCATGGTCAGTGATTGGTTGTTTTTAACTCTCATAGTCTTGGGGATCTACCCGCAAACACAGACGGCTGGTGTTACAGTAAGCTTATTCTCATTGGCACAGTCGAGTGAACTACTGCTCTTCACAAGTACACTCTGCCGATAGCCACGAAGCAGAGCTGCAGATATGAGCGTTATGCACCGATACAAAATGTTGCATATTTCTTTTCACCAAAAATCACTAGCTCTAGTGACGTTGCAGTAACGTTTACATCCTGACTGGCAAAACCAGAGAGCCGTCACTTCACTGAGACACGCTGTCAATGACCATGCAGCAGAACTGCAGGCGCGTACGTAAGGCACTGAAACAAACTGGGGCAAAACTGTTATTGCAAAACGTTCATGGCCCTACAGTAAACATAAACAAGTATCGTGTGAGGAGGATACTCGATGGACAGAGTACCACACCCCGATTGCATGTAGAATGAAAGGAGTGACAGGGGCGGAGATAACGGGAGAACCCCAATAAATCCCTCCGGCCGGCACAATCGTTCCACGAGCGAAAATCCGGGAACCAACCCCGCCGGGGATCAAACCCAGATCGCTTTGGTGGAAGGCGAATGGTCTTATCACTCGACCGCCGCCCTGGCCCCACAGTGATCATTCACAGGGGTAGGAGTCAGTGTTGAAACTGCTAAGACTGAGTGTACACACGACTAAAGTTAGACTTAAAAATATTCAAACAGTTTAATAGTTAGGGATATTAATATTTGGTGAAATCAATTATCGGCATGTTAGAATTAATTGTCCTGTGTATACTCAAGTCCCGGCTATTTGTCCATCATATGCTACTCACGGGAACAACAGTCAATGAACGAATAGACGGGACTTGAATATACACAGGACAATGGATTATAACAAGCAGGTCATTGAACATACGAATTGTTTTCTTTTCCCTGTAATAGTTATGCACAAACCAAATTCACCTTAGCTGTCAGGAAGTACTCTTAACTCTTACTGTCGGTGTCTCCGAAAGTTATTAATTGGCTTGATGAAGCTAATTCTTCTGGTCATTATTTATAGATGGGAAAACATTTGCGTTCACTGACCTTAAGACTAGCCTCCAATTATATAAGTTTAGCACAAATAGCAACTTCTCGAAGGCTGCTCGCTGACTTACAGATACTGATACCACTTGATATTAACTGCACGCCGCTGCACCTTTATAATTTGCTACACGCCATCCAGGAAGCGTACAATTAAAAAAAGCTAATTGCGATAAAAACACGACTTTTCGTCTGTTTGCATTCTAGAATGTGCCAAAATTAACGTATCATTTTTATCCTGATCCTATCAATGGAGTCACGATTTCGTCGCGCGATGAAGTTTACATCAATTTGTTTCGATGCCTTATGTGCACAATTAGCAGCTCTGTTTCATGGTCAGTGGTTGGATAGTTTCACTCTCACTTTTCTTGAGCTTCTACGGGCAAATTACAGCCGTATAGCGTTACAATAACCTTATTTTGATTGGCACAGTCAAATGAGAGGTGTGTCTGAACAAAGACACACTGCGGCTAACAATGAAGCAAAGCTGCAAATGTGCACATAAAGCCACAACACAGTGATGCAAAAATGTTTTCGCGACACAGTAGTGGCTCTACCTATCAATAGTTTAAATTTCTACGGTTTAATAAACCGACCTCCTACCAAGGGGTCATCGGTAGTGGGTCCACAGGGGGGGGGGCAGGGGTCACGGCCCCATTGTTTGGTCACAAGGGCGGGATATTTTGTATGGAGAAAGCAAAAAAAAAAAAAATCCAAAATTTGTGATGTAAAAACAATTTGTTTGCAATCTTGTTCTTAACTATTGTTGCAGCTAATGGCCCTGAGGGCGTGGTGATGTTGAGACCCGGCTCTTAAGGGCACCGCCTACCCGCACGTGAGAGGCTCAAAAGCGACGGAGCAGTAAGGTCGACCTTGAAGCCTGCATCAAATGCCACGTCGTCTCAACGAGACAAGCGCTGAACTAGCGTGCAAGCTTCTCGCCGAACGGTTTTTACAATGGGACATCAAGCGGTGACCATATTACTTTATTGGTAGAAAGTCTGCAATTAAGTTCAGTGCAGGTCGCAATCTGAGTTTCATATACATCAGGTTAGTACATTTTGAAGTACGGAAATCTGAAAAGGCCATTTTTAGCCATGTTTATGGACTTAGAAAAAGTGTTTTTAACGAGCGTGCCGTCTTAACAATGAAGTTCCGACCTTGCCTGAAGTTTGTTTTCTTTTCGTACGTTGGCACAATGGGCACACGTGGAATATTTTCGTAGAAAAAACCTGTTTACGAACACGCTGCAACGCATTTGAAGCGTGAGGTAGGCGGCCGCCCAAAATGGGTGTAAGAGGAAGTACGCTGACTGTGGAGCTCGGCGTGCTTGGGAACGGAGGGGAGAATTGGTGGGCCCTCCTCGCCTAGTAACAGCGTCCCTCATTCAGGTGAAAAACTCCTGTGGATGCTGGGTGCAGAAGATGCGAGACGTCAACTGTGCCCTGGCCTTCCCTCTACCCTTGTCATCGTCGCAAACAACAATGGGGTGTGATGCGAATATATAGCTTCTCGCACAAGTCCATTTCCACCTCCTCGTGGTCAGGACTGGTAACGTGGTGCTTGCACTACGGCTAATGTAAAGAGGACGAAGACCGGGCAAGTGGTGGCCCCTCCTTGTGCACAAGGGATAGGTCCACGGTGGAGCTTCTTAGGCCAGTTTCCAGAAGCTGGTACGGACGCTCCAGTTTGCTATACAACCTACCAACAGATTACATGTGTCCACTGAGGCACGCAGTAGTGCAGCGTTGCGGATCTCCAGTAATGTTGATCTGGAGACGGGGTCCTGGAGCCCTGCAAGGTGGACACCTGCTCGGGTGAAAACTCAGATGCACGGTGTTTCGCAGGTACTCAGGGGATCGGCGTGAAGCCCCAGCCTTTTGCTGAGCCGATCGCGGGCCGGACTCTTATTTGTGGTGGTTTATGAACTCCTGCTTAGGGGGAGACTTAGGGTGAGTCCTTGGGTCCTGGTCTGGTGCGCCTATTAATAGTACTCGTCCACGAAGCGGCTTCGTAGAGACTGGAAAGCCTCGCCCACAGCAAGATGGTTACTCGCAGTAACCTGTGGGTATTTCTGTTGCTATGTGAGTGGATTTTTACTACCTGCCCCCGCGATTTGAAGGGGCGTTATCTTCTGTCAGTGATATTAAACTGCCCTGTCAGCGTTATGGTCTGACTGTACGGCTATGGTGACCTCTGGCCGTTCGGGACTGACTGATGAAGACTGACAATCCTCCCAGCGTGAGGTCAGCAAGGTGTCTCCTGGTAACTCTTCAGGATCAGGTACAGAAGGGTGGTTCTGCCATAAACCGGCGCGGCGCAACGATGCCGAACACGTGCAGCAGTCAGTTGGCTTGCACCACAAGACACTCACTTGATTGTTGTGGAAAGCTGAATAACTAAATGTGTTAATAAGAGAAGCATTCTGCAAGAATGTATGTGTCATAACATGGAATTACCTCTGTCGCAACACCATCCCTGAACGTCTATGTCTCTATAACTAATACATATACAGAATTCTTGTTAGTGAGCTGTACAGTTAGATGCGGTTACAAATGTGTTTGCAAGAGGCTGTGTGTGACATGAAACTTAATATCATACACGCACACAGCTACAGAATGATAAACCGATAAGTAGGGGCCGGAAAATTTCGCGGATTGAATGACCTTCACGTTAGAATGCATTACCCTGTGCATATTCAAGCCCCGACCATTTGTTTACTAGCTGTTAGTATAACAGCGAACAATGAACAAATAGACGGGGCTTGAATATGTATAGGTAGAGACATGAGAAATTCGCGTATTCATTTGGTAACAGACTAAACTTCACTTTCTTCTACATAACAGAGCATAATCTGCTATTCAATTGGGCACGAACTTTTATATGTTGTCATTTATATATGTTACATCTTTACAAAAATTAGCCTCTCTACCGTGTAAGCATTCTCCGCGGCAAGTCACGACAATATCGGCCAGCGGGAGACATTGAACTTGCATATAGTAACTTGGAGTCTAGTCAGCTGTCAGAAAATAACGCGAATTTTGCGTATCTCTATGTGTAAGACAATGGATTCTAACACTTAGGTCATTGAATCGGCGAAATTTTCCGGCCTCTACCGATAAGGAAAAAACATACAAAACTCCCACTCCCATGGAATTTCTATTATAGTTTTTATATTATTACTATTTGAAAATGTAGTTATTTTTAAACTATGGCACATATTTTCGGACTTTCCGGCAATCATATCAAAGAGTAAGTAAAAATTATAATATTTTATTCGTACAGCATTGAACACACAATCATACCACTAACCTTCAGAACTCACTCGCACATTATCGCAGTTAATTGGGGTTCTCGGTGCCTACACGATATAAAAGATTTTTTTTCGCGTTGTCAATAGTTAATTTATATCAATTGTCAGAATAGTTACTCACGCAGAACTGCCATGTAATGAAAAATAAAAGGAAAAAAATCGTAAGGAACATAATTAACTAAGCATGAATGAAGTGTATTCCTGGATACTACAACTTAAATATACAGTGGAATGAAATTCTTCCAATAAAATTCGCCGTAAAATTATGTATCCAGAAACGTGCAGATATTTATCGTTCATTCTGACAACGTTACAAGCAAAAATTTCAGCTTTCATCAGGATATGTAGACCCTCTTTCAATGGTGGTTACACACCTTCGAAATAGATTTTTGCTTATAGGTGGAGTATATTTTTGACCCATATTTTGATGAGGATTCACTTGCCGATGTTAGTTGGCAGAGTTAAGTTTTCTTCTGTATACTGTTAACATATTATTTTTGCTTAGTTTTAAATTGCAACCCTTTTTAAATAAATGTTTATGTTTTCTACACGTGCAGTGCACATACTATAATTAAAGTTTTCGTGTAGTTAAACATCTTAATTTTGCTTGGAACCGTGGTTTTCATTACATAAAACTAAAATAAATCAAACCACTGTTATTTTTTTTTGTTTAGGGGATATTGAATTCAAGGACGAAGCAGGGCAGGCGACTGAAAATCGTTATAATCTCAACAAAGGAAATCAGTCGACAGCTTGTAGTCAGCTGGAGGCGCTGCTTGCACACAATGAAGACGAATTCCTCGTATACATTAATAAGTGGCTCGCTTAACCTGAATGGCATTACTGTTGAACGTTACAGGTATTTCCCAACTACGCGGTACTAACAGTACAGTTGGCTAGAATACAGTCAGAACGAGATGCTGTGTTTTGCTTTATGTGCAACGGTTTTGGGAAAAAAAGTTTGTTTTACATAGGGAATAGTTGACGAAATGTTTACATTTAATGGCTGTGAAGATTGGAAGCATATTGGCCAAAACCTTACGAAGCACAGCAGACCCGAGCACTATATTCCGTAGCAGGAAATGTTTGGAAACGACTTAAAACGCTCTGAACACTGGTATATTGATGCAGTTATTTCTCAGGCCAGAGTTAACCACGTGCATAAGCAGGAATACGAAACAGCTATGAATTGTATTGTTATTCATAGGTTATCGAAACTTGTACAAATTCTGGCTATAGTAGGATGCTTCAAAGAGGCCGCGACGAGAGAGGGAATTCAGTATACAATGATCTTTAAAATGAGCTGCAAAGCCTTATTTCTGAGTATGACCCTGTACTTAATAACTTCGTAGCAAGTGCTGATCGTAATGCTACATATCATGGCCGTCTTTAGTAGAAGGCTGGAGTCTTGAATGTGGCAACGCTGCACCGGAGGCCTGCTGCCGGTCGCTCATTGGCTGACCTAGTCATAGTAGACGTGTACACGCAACTAAAGCTGCACACGTTGCAGAGACTATGGTGGCCAAGAAGTGACAAGCAGTAGGCCCCCGATGCAGTGTTGCCACATTCAAGACTCCGGCCTTCAACTAAAGACGGCCATGTACATATATATCAAAAACAATACAAAATGATGTTGTTACTGCCATTAATGAAACAAATGGACGTTATAAAGGAAAATTGGTAAAAAAAGGGCAGATTACTTTGGCTATGTCACGGACAAAACCACAAACGTCCAATATGCACACACCAGCTTTAAAAAATATATTCATTAGTTTTCTTATATAAAAAAGAACTAGAAATTCACTATCTCCCATAGACATACGTAGTGGAACATATTTAGATATTTAATATTAATTTTAACAATGTTACTAAATAATAATATCTCACGGATAATCTCACTGTACCCTTGAAACTTATAATGACCATCTGCGACCTAATATATCTTAACAATTTTAAAGAATTTCCTAATGATAATGAGAGTATTAAATTGTTGGGGAAAAGTGAGAAATATGTACTTGACTCCTATTAATTCAGCCTGGAGTCGCCAGGGGTGGTAATACACGGAAAATGTCATAAAGGACAATGTTCAATTACGTCGAATAATCTGATCAGGTATGTACAGCCAGCTAGGGTCTCAGTATGTTTCCAAAAAAAACGAGATAGACTTCAAAGATATCTATATAATGTAGCAAATATCAATAGACAGTGGCATGGACACCAGAACTCTACAAAAGTATTTCTGTGTAAGATTTTTCTATTTCGTAATAAAAACTATCTTCGATTTTGGTTGACAGACACAACCACTTCTTTTAGGCATTCTGCCCAAAATCCTAACCTGTTCTGTGCCAACGTACCGGAGGTATACATGCAAAGAGTGCCTTTTTTTGTTTAGAAATTTTCAAATATTTATTAAAACTGTAATATTTTGATACCAACGAAAGTAGCAGATTTGTAAATATTTCTATCGGCTCTAAAATTGTATTTCAATACTCGATTACATGGTGTAAAATGTTATAAATTAAAATAGTTTCAAGAAATTTGTAATACGTGTACAAATGTAAAAAAATACTGACCCTATATGTCGGCTTTTGGAATTTTTCACACAGGCAACAAAAGCCGTTATTTCAGCTTTTGGCACTAAAGTGGTAAGGCAACGGGTATCCATTTATGATGATTTTGCCATTTATTTTAATTGCTGAAAGGGAGAAGATTTCGTAAAACCACTACATACTTGACATGTTAAAAATTGTTTTTGCTATACAGCCTAATTTCCTTATTTTTTCAAAGTAAAACATTTTTAAATTTGTGCAAATTTTAGATTTCAAGGAATTCTTTATACAGTAGAACTTTAAATAACATGCAGTCTATGGTCATATTTTCGGACATTGGGATATACTGAGCGAGCTTATAATTTTAATCAAATGCATCTTCAGCCACCCGACATACACAGATATAAAGGAACTATGGCAGGAATACAACAACACTTGTCTATCGTCAACTGGCGGCTGCATACTAAAACAGTCACGTGATGAATCACTGTTGTCAGCACTGTATTAGTGGCAGCAGTGATTTATAGTTTACATAGAGAGATAAGATACCCACTGCAGTGTACTGTACACTGAGTGGAGTGTTCTCACGCCGTATAAGTAGGACACCTGTTTTTCGCTCAAATATATAAACTCACACTACATTTGTACACGACTGTTGTTATTATTTGTCTGCTTTTAACGGTATGTGATTATTATATAATTATTCCATGATTCATTCTTTTTCCGTACACATATGCTGACGACATGTTTAATTGGATTAGAGCAAGGGGGCTGTAATGATCACGTAATTTATTGGTGACAGACTAGACTTCACAGGACTGTGCCTACCGGCTGTGGCTGCAAGTTGATAAGGACCCCGGATCTTCGCTAAAATAATTTTGCCTCAGCTTGTTTCAACACCTAATGTGCACATCCGAACTTATGTTTGAGTACACGTCGTTTACTCAGAATTTTGGGTACCAAATAATTGTAATGCCTAATGGGTAGGGGCACCAACTTTTGGTGAAAATATTTATGCAGCAGTTTGTTTTAATGTCTCACGTGCACAGCTGCAGCTGTGCTTCATTGTGATTGGCAGTGTGTCTTTGTTGGAAGACGTTTCTCACTGTGCTGCACAAATCAGAATAAGGTTACTGCGACACCACTCAACCGAGATCAGCAGCAAAGCGCTAATACAAAAGAGATAAAATGTCCAATCACTGACCATGAAGCAGAGCTGCAGATGTCCACATGAGGCACTGAATCAAATTGTTGCTATATGTGTGTGTGTGTGTATATATATATATATATATATATATATATATATATATATATATGTGTGTGTGTGTGTGTGTGTGTGTGTGTGTGTGTGTTACTACTTAGTGATGTGCCGAAGTCGGTTTATTTTCTGACAGCGAGATGTTATATGTTGTCTGGTCGTCTCTCATTGGTTGACAATGTCGTGGCCTGCTGCAGAGATTGCTTCTAACCAATGGTTAATTGTACAACTGTAGAATGATCAACATACTGTAAAGTGTTTACATGTGTAGCTGGCATCATACAAAGGTTTACGTCCAAAGAAGTTGCATTTTGTATTCGGGTGTACGTATGTATGTATATATATAGAGAGAGCATTTAAGTCTAGCCTCTTATAGGCCTAAATGAATACGAACGTGAATTTTACACACCTAAAGTCAGTGATTTTTGGTGAAAATAATCTTGCACCAACTTGTTTAACTGCCCTACGTGCGCATCTGCAGACCTGCTGCATGATTACCGGCAGTGTGTAGTTGAGCAGTGACGTCGGTGATTTGTCTGTGTTGGTGAAAATAAGGTTGTAGCGACACCATATGTCTGTGATTTGTGGGTAGGAAACTGAAACACTGAGAGTTAAAAACATCCACTCACTGACCATAAAGCAGGACTGCAGATGTGCACGCAAGTCACAGAAACAAACTGGGGCACAAAATCTTTTCGCAAAAAACAGGGGTCCCTATATATAACCAATCGTTTCAAATTTATTTTCCCGTAAGTGACTTTCTTTATGAATGCCTCTTGTAATACTTTCTTTTTTAAATTTGCGAATGAATCAGTGGCGTAGAGTGGCGTGCTCCATAAAGTGCGATGCTAAACAACGACTATACACAACCATTCGGCTGGACGTAGCAAGCACGCACACGAGCTAGTCGCATACAAGAGGCAAGTCATGACTAGAGATAATGGAATATCGCGGGAAAACTTTATTGTTTGCTGGGTTCAGCTTACCAGAATGTTACTGGCAGTAACTTATACTTGGAGCTGTCACCCTGTTTGACTGGGCCAATAAGAAACCCAATATCGTAATATTTGATGCCTGTTATTTGTCTAGACAGCTACGTTGTGTCAGATATATGAATCATCGAATCTAGTATGTATGCAGGAAACTACAGCGTTTCCAAAGGTATGCTGGCACAAATCATTTTCGCGATATACTAAAATCTCTAGGCATGACTACTTCAGTAATGTAGCTCAGTCTCTGCAACACTACTGCCACATATTCTCAGCGTCTAGTCAGCGATAATTTAGGGACCTCTGATTTCCGCGCAAATATCTTTGCACCACTTTGTTTCAGAGCCTATTGTAAACACATTCAACTCTGCTTCGTAGTTAGTGATTGTATGTTCTTAACGTACCTGCTAATCACTAGGGCCATGAACTTTTCGCGAAAATAATTTTGCCCTAGTTTGTTTCATTGGCTTGCGTCCACACGTGCAGCTGTGCTTCATGGTTAATGGTAGCGTGTCTTAGTGAAGTGACGTCTCTAATTTGACTGCGCCAATCACAACAAGGTTATTATAACATCACACGTCTGTGATTTACAGATAGAAGACCAAGACTCGTGAGAGTTAAAACAATCCAATCACTGACCACGAAGCAGAACTGCATATGTGGACGTAAGGCACTGAAACAAACTGGGGCAAAAGCTTTTCACTAAAATCAGGGGTCCCTGGTAATACTGCATGCCTTGTAACAGAACCACGCTACGCCACTGTAATTCATGTTATGTTTTATTACGTGATTGATATTTTTACATTAGCAGAGACACGTAAATTTAGCGAATTCATTTAGGAGGTTGTTCCATTTCAAGTTTCTGTACACGTAAAATACTTTCACGGTTGCATAGCTGTTGATGAAAATCTTCCTTTGTGACCGAGGACCAATAGCAGACCTGCATGAGAACACTCACAGACTGCCGCGCTACCTTGTCACATGTACAACTGTCCACTCACTGGAGCACCAGTCAATATACAAGTATCTGAGGATATAGTGTACACAGCCTGCTGGTCGTTGAACCCGCGATTATTACCGTGTCGCTAGACATTAGTTCACAAACGTATTGTTGTAAAGGTATAATTGCTGTCACACACTGCAGGGTACGTATGAGCAGGAACGCGTGCATGCAGTTCAGACACGCACGTGACTGTCTTGCAATGTCTGAGGAATCCGCACGCAGCAAGACGTCGTGACACGCACGATCTCACGTCTTGTTAGCACTTCCCTTATATGCGTCTGGAACTTAGCTGTCGTGCTAGGCGTGGTCAAGTCGTCATTACTTTGCCGACAGTCCCAACATTCCGAGGAAGAAAACACTACTTACAAATAAAAACATAGACGTGTAGCGACCTGTCGTTTTGGGAAAAGGATTTTACACTAGCTTGTAGACACTTGCAGATCTGTTCGTGGTCTGTGATGAATATAATCTCCTGTTTTTCGCCAAAATAATTTTTTCCCAATTCATTTTATTGCCTTATGTGTAGAGACACTGGAAAATCATGAACATATTTATCATAGTCTCCAATGAACTGCAGTATCTCAGTCGTGACACGTGTGAACAGTTTTCTGGCGAATCACACACGTTCTGTGTTAAAACTGTACAGTTATAACTGTGTCTGTTGAAGAGGAACACAGTGCTTCATATAAACCATAGCTAATATAGGTGCAAGACCTTCAGTGTTATATATAGCATGTTGGAGCCTAGCAAACAACCAACTTTTCCAGCGATTTACCAATGTCTCTTCATATGTGTACTTCTACAGGTGTCCTTCATTGATTATTTGAAACATTAATTGTGGAGTGACGTATCTCATTTGACTGTGCCAATCAGAACAAGGTTGTTACTGTGACATGCAAACGTCTGTGGATAGTGGGTAAAACCCTAAGACGTGTGAGAGTTAAAACTTCAATCACTCAGCATGAAGCAGAACTACAGATGTGTAAGTAAGGCACTAGAACAATTTGCTGCAAAAAATATTTTCCCGAAAATCAGTGGTCCCTAGTGACGGATGTTTAACTCTCTCTTGTCTTGGAGTTCTACGAGCAAATCGCAAATGAAAAGTGTCACAAAAACCTTTTAATTTGTATAAAGGCATGGAGTTTTCACGACTAGATTTTTGTACGACTTTGTTTCAGTGTCGTACGCACGCGCCTGTACCTCTGCTTTGTAGTCTGTGATTGGATGCCGTAACTCCCGGCGTCTGGAGGTTCTGCTCGCAAATCACAGACGTGGTGTGTCGCAGTTCTGATTGACATATTCAAATGAAAGAGGACTATGCACAACCAATAATCATGAAGTAGAGAGGCAGATGTGCTCGTAAGGTACAGAAACAAAGTGGGGTAAACATTTTTTTGCGAAAAATTCCGATCCCTTGTGACTGGCAAAGTTAAATAAGTGAGACACATACACAAAGACCTCGATGTTAAGCGCTGACCAAAATCTCTGACTCACTCACTTTATTGCAGTAAAACTTAGCGGAACTTTTATTCTTGAATAACGTATTATGACGTGTGTTTTAGTGACGAATTTTAATTTCACATTCGAATATATTGTGCACACATTTACGATATTCACACCGCCAATAGTGTGTCTCGTATAAACTAGAGTCGATGCACAGAAACCACACGGAACGGTTATCATATTTTTCATTCATCCAGGAGCAGAGCCACCCCCTTCCCTGCAAGCTCGTAGTGCCCAGGTTTTTTTATCAACAGTATTAACTTTCCATAGTCGTGTAACGGAAGTTCGCGCAGCACAGCTTAAGCCGTCCATGGTCTTCGTGTGTGGAGTCCGCTTGATCGTACGCTAGTACAAACATTTGTGTAAGTCCATGTCACAATAAATCGCAGTGAACTTGGATTTCGCGAGTGAATTATTGGCAATGGTCACTTCTCGGTCCTTCGGGAGCTAGACCCCTCAACCAGCACACCATCAACTTTGACGTGGAAGATCCAGAGAAGACGTCGCCACACGGGCGGTAGACCTGCGCCCCCCACCAGACCAGCAGCCAGCACATTCAGGTGTTTGAGTTTTCCCGCCAAAACCCACGTGGTACCTCGGCACGACATCTCACCTTTCTGCCCTCACCCAGAACACGCCAAACTGTAGATAGAGTCCCGGAAATTTCGCTAACTTATATTGAAAGGTGTTATATTTCAAACAACTGTACGCGTTAATTATGTTCGCTATTATTTCTCTGTTTCTGATACTCTTCCTTGAAGACTGTAAACCAATAGTAGACCTAAATATAAACACTCACAGACTGCCGCGCTACCTTATCATATGTACAACTGTCCACTCACTGGAGCAGCAGACAATATACAAGTAACTTTGGACATGACACGCCATTTACGGGACTGTAGTTTGTAATCAAGATTAGAAGCGAATGTTTGAGTTCTCTACGAGCATTGCATTCTCTGCTTGATTCTTCTGTATTTTGTTACACTCCCTAGGGCACAGCCTATAGAGAGTGCAAGAAATGAAAATGGTTCGCTCGACACAAAACAGATGGTGCACTCACTCACTACAAATATGATTCTAAACATATGTGATGACCCAAACTTATGTATGGTCATCACAATTTATAAGACAGGCAGAATAACTTACCTGAAGGCCAGTACTCCCTCAATCCTCACACGCAAAGCCTGAACTTGTCATAGCAATGCGATGTGCGGCAACGCTCTGTTTACTTCTTTGACTTGCAAACGCTTGTACCGTTTTCATGTTACTCACGCTTTCTGTCTAACATGTCCTACTAACCAAACCTAAATCATATAGCTGTGTCTTCTTAAACTTTACCGAACCCTTCCTCATACGTAGGGCCGTTCATTTTTCGTGAAATT
Source organism: Medauroidea extradentata (assembly GCA_003012365.1). NCBI lineage: Eukaryota > Metazoa > Arthropoda > Insecta > Phasmatodea > Phasmatidae > Medauroidea > Medauroidea extradentata. The sequence continues at coordinate 767 of PNEQ01053001.1, read as the reverse complement.
ATCTAAGCACATAGAAGATATATATGTACAGCAACTTTGGTTTACGTATCTTTCTGATATGTAGTTTCCTAAAATCGTGATTTACAGTGGATAGGTTGCTCCCCCCCCCCCATTTTATGATCCTGGTTTGATTCGCATGTGGGAATCGTTACTGGCGATGCTGTTGGTTGGCTGTTTTTCTCGGAGATCTGCTGTTTAATTTGTCCCATCACTCCTAGTTAGCTCCATGTTCGTGCTCACTTTATATTACCCTACCCGCGATGAAAACATTGGTGTTCTATGCTCGACTTCGGCCGTATTATGGTTTATTATATGTTTCTCTTCTTCTAAATTCTGAGAAGAAAACTGTGAAATATGACATGATAGCGTCAATGGTATTTATCTTGGACTACAGTACAAATATTGCGTTTGAGCTATTCATGTGTATTTCGACCGTAATCACTCCAGAAAATGTTCTATGTTCTTAAATCGCTGGACTGTTTACGGCATAAATATGCGTTAAAAGAAGAACTATGGTATTTGTACTGTAGCAAAAGGTAAATAGAATTCACTATATAATCAAAAATTTTTAGAGATGATGGTTTATCGCGGGAAAACTTGACTATTTGCTAGGCTTCAACGTACGTTTAACTTATGAAAAGATGACTGGCTTTCACTTGTACGTGGAGCTGTTACCCTATTTGACTAAGCCTATAAGAACCTCGCTGTTTTAATATTCGATGTACGTTATTGGTCTGCAGACAGCTACGGTGTGTCAGTGTTTTCAA
>PNEQ01053000.1:0-18696 GCA_003012365.1 Medauroidea extradentata | reverse complement strand
TGGTATAAAAGCTGAGTGGCATTTCTTCGCAACATCTCATGGCAAGAGCACATGTGATGGGATTGGTGGAACTTTGAAGAGACTTGCTGCGAGAGAGTCCCTTCATAAAGTTTTTAATGATCAGATAATGACTCCCAGGCAGTTGTTTGATTGGGCAAAAAAGAGTATCTCTTCTATGCACTTCATATACAGCTCTACATAAAAATTATATCAAAATGAGGAAGTTTTCTTGAGGGATAGGATATCTTCTGCTAAAGTAATTGTTGGTACCCAGAAACTTCACTCATTTATTCCAGCAACAAAACAAAAAATTATTGTGAATCCATATTCCTTCTCTGAAACACTACGCATAGAGACTACAATACAGGAAGGCGATATTGAATTCTCAGACATGGTGGGGTTTGTAACATGCAAGTATGATGAAAAATGGTGGTTGGGAAGCATTTTAGACTCTTATGAAGACAAACAAGAAGTTAAAGTGAGTTTTCTACATCCAAATGGACCCTCTCCATCCTACAAATATCCAGAATTACCCGACGTTCTTTGTGTACACAAAAGTGATATCCTCACTAGAGTTGATCCTCTTACAGCAACTGGAAGAGTGTACACACTCACAAAAGGAGAAACGCAAACTGCTACTACAAAATTACTCCAGAAAGTCATTCACAGCAAACCCGCTGTGTAGCTATATTTACGTAACATGTAAGTAGACTTAAGTATCATAATTTTACTCACACTCTAAACATTTTAACAATTAATAACTTTTGATACCATCATGATCCCACTCTATAACTTTCAAGATGTACTATTTAAAGTCTGATACATAAAATATAATTTTTTTCCATTTAAAAAAAAACTACTTTTTTATATTTTTGTTATTAAAATTAATTTTTTTATTAAAAAACTTTTTTTAATGTACTAACATCATGTGACATGTCAAATTAAAGCCCATTTCAAGAGCTTTTAAACAAGCTATCAAACACATCTGTAACTCAATTAGGAGCTGAGCTAGTGGCATTTGTATAAGTATCTACCATTGATTTTTTTTTTAATATTTGGTTTTTTAAAAGGCTATAAGTCTCAAAATAGGATTTTAAAAATTCTAAAAAAATATATTATTAAATCTCAGCATGTGTACAAAATATATTCTGAATTTAGTCACAATTGGGGGGGTTAAGGGTTTTAAGCATGGTTGATTTGACACGGAATGACCCTATACTCTATAGTAGTTATTTCAGTAAGAAATATATTTGATTTTTTAAATACCATTTACCATTTCAACAATTACTTATTTACTCTATTATAGGCCTCCGCTTATTATAGAGTTTGCAGGTAAATGTTTGAACTTGAATGAACATTTAAAATACTTAAAACATTTGTCATAAAAGGGTTTTTTCATGAGTATACTGTGTTACCTGCTTAGTGTAATAAAAATTTTATACTGTGTTACCTGCTTAGTGTAATACAATGTGTCGGTGAAAAGCTAAACTGATGCCAAATTTACAGAGTTAAAGTGTAACAATTTAAATCATACTTTCACACTAATTTTATGGTGTTAACCTACTGCAAATGTGTGTATATGTGGGCGAGTTTCCGTAAATAGTTTCTTTGCTTCTTAATTTTACTATCCTTTCTTTGTGCCCGTGAATGATGTACTACTAGTGATAATACTATTACTCATCAGCCCCCCCCCCTAGAAAAATGTTTTGGATACGTCCCTGACTCAGAATGTGATACAAATGAGTAAGAAACTGTGATGGTGTAAATAAGAAACTTAACCATGTTTGTTAACAATGGGATGAAAAAGTCAACACCCTCCAAGTGGAGCTGGCAGCATCGAACATACAACATAAATATTGGTCAGAAATACTACCACATGCTCCATCGTGAAAATGTAACTAACAGAATCTTAATACTGACTTAGTTCTCTAACACGAGAACTCTTGAGCATACTTGTTACAAATGCTGCTCATTTTAAACAAGTTCTGGTTCAATTTACTGTTGGCAAAATAAACATTAATTAACCTGTCAAAAAAATTTTGATTCTCACATATTACCGAAGTACTACACCCTACTAAATCACATAAATCATTCAATCATACTGCCCACAAAACGATGTTGCATAACTTCTGAAAGCAGCATGAACCAACAATGAAAAGGCAACACTATTAACATTTATTCAACGGTTGGCAAACTGTTGTAAGTACGATAGATAACAGAAATGCCTATGTGAGAAAAGTGTGTATGTAAGAACTAACAATTATGATAATGCTCAGGACCAAAAATTTAATTATAAAGCAGAAAAAAAATGAACCAAAAGAGTTATGGACATGTATTTGTTAGTCAATTCTTCCTGGGATGTAATATTACATCTACAGCAGCAATAAAATTAACACTGGGAAGAAAGTGCCACTTATAAAGAAAAGAATTTCTCATGCTACAACCTTTGGTTACAAATCATTAGGTTTATAAAATTAACTAGGCCTAAATTAAAAATCTATAGAAGTGAATTAATAAGTGCAGTAAAACAACAAAACTAAAAACCTGTCCAGGAACACAGTCCACAATGTTATCCACCAGCCACAGAATCTACAATACAAGTCAACGGACAAAAACTGTAGGGTGTCCTCCACACATGCGTGACCTGCTCTTTCAATTGTTTTGCTTCCGCTCCAAGCTATTGACACGCATGGCCTGTCATCTGAACCATCCAAATACATGCACTTTAGAAACAGTTGTATTGTACATGAATGCTTCACACACATGCTGTTTAAAAGCTTGTTAATATCTATCCTTTTGCTGAGGTAATAGGCAAAGTAATAGCATTTTCTCTATGCAGCCATTTAAAGAGCAAAACATTTTGTAACAAAGTATTATCAAATATTTTACTGGTCAATGAATATCAATAATATCCTAAGACATTTTCGTTTGACAACATAACATAACCCAGTCAACATTTTTCTTCACAGATAATGAAAATACATCCATAAAAAAAAGTTTGTAAACAATTAAATAGAACTCTGACACAGAAATAGGCCTACATAGTAATTTCACGACTGGTTCTGCTTAGTTCACCTAAGACATAGACGTGATCTGAAAAAAATCCACTATTTGCAGTCCATACATAAAATATAATTACTAAATTCAAACTATAAATTACAGTGGCTTTTACTAGTCCTTTTTTTTTGGCAGCACAAACAAAAGCAAATGGAAGAATCTTATATAAGAGAATCTATACATAAAAAGTGAAAATATGACATCTTTCAGAAAATTAAGGTAACATATGCTTTATTTTTCATATGAGAATATTGAAATCATGCAACAACAAATCATTTAACTTAAGTCTGGTATCAACAGATTTTAATTCTGCACGTGTGATACTGTTGAGATAGTTATTAACTATGTTACGAAAGCTATGATTGGAAATAATTTTCACATTTTTTAACAACATTTAAATTACATTTACGAACTAGATGAATTCAAATTATCTATTTTATTAAACTTCCAAGAATGTTTACCATTTTGCATATTTACCTACTGTTCAGATCAGAAAATGTACCTTGCTGATTTATTTATTTTCATTAGTTTCAACTTGCACAAACATAACTTATATGCTGGAAATCATCACAAAACAAATGCTTAAACAAAAAAAAACTATAACACATAATAACATGAATAATAAAATATATGAGTATGACAATATTTAAAGCTACATAAACCTGGTAGTAAAATTAGAATAAAACAACATAAAACTGTCAGTTAAGGCCTTGCTCTTTACTTCTGCAGTGGTTTCGAAAATATATCTTTTAACGCAAATTAATACATATATCAATAATTTATTCTTACAGTTTTAACACTTACATATCATCATTTGTATCTGAATTTTTCTGTTGCAAAACACCAAACTGATTTTTAGATTTTTGCCCCTGAAATATCACATATTTTGTTATCAAAATAAGCCAGAATAAAGCAACATATATTTTTGCTAGCAAACAGTACATTATTTTAAAAAACACTCTGGCAAAATTGTGTATTGTATGACTGTACACAGTCTAAAATTTTTTCTAAGAATTTGGTTAAAAAATATTTGAGTTTTTGCAATTGTCTGAAATAAATTAAAAATCATGGCCTTAAATAAAAGGAAACTACTAATGGCACAGAAAAATATTCATTTACACACACTGTAATATCCTCTATAAATCCCATAGTTATCAGGTTTAGTTTTGAAAGCAGTAAACAGGTTACTTTCATATAAAAGTGCTGAGGTGTTTTGGGCAGTTTGTTGATCAATTTTTTTGCAAAGCTAAAAGGTAAGGTGATTAGGCTTTACTCGTCGACAGCGAGGTCATCAGAGATGGTGACACACAACTTGGTACAATGACAGGAGCTGGTAGAAGAGTCGGCCATGAACTTTGTTAAGGAACCACCCCAGCATTCATATGGAAACTATAGAAAATCAAAATCAGGATGGTCGGAGCCGAGAATCGGTCCCGGCTCCTCCTGAATGTGACTCCGTGTTACCATTGCGCCACCTCGCTCAGTGCAGAGTTATAAGAACACTGAGCATACTTATTAATGTACATGATGAGCTGAATATAACGTATCTGTCTAGTGTTATAGGAGAGAATATAATGATTTTTACATACATTAAATTGCCTAAACAAAATATTATAAACATTACATAGTGAATTTTTAGCTATATGAAATACAATCTACAGGAATTTGGTATTTTTATGAAAGTTATGATGCACACAACTTTTTTTTTTTTTTTTTGGGTCTTGAATACCTTTTTCCATTCATGTGACATTCCCTTACTGTAACACAGACTGGAAATTTGAAAAATATTAAGGTTTTACAGTCACAAGCAAACACAATTTTTTATATAGTGAAAAACAATACATAATAAACTCAATCTATTACATAAGTGAGCAGTATTGCCCGAAAAGTTTTGTAATTTTACAATTTATATGGCCCAATAAAGAGCCTTCAGGTACACCGATTTTTACATTTGCAATAGGCCTACCTTATCTATAATCAATAACATGTTTATTATCTATCTGAAGAGCGATCTTAAGTTCTACATGACAGATATCGACATCTTAAATAAGAACATAATTGTATCTGCATAAACGAAATTGGTGAGGAGAGCAGTTTGAAGGTTTAAAAAATTCCTGAATATCAAATTAAAGCCATGTTACTTTTTTATTGTGGGCTATATGTATTGATTAATATACCTGGTAAAATAACAATCATGAATATATAACATGCTATTGTGAAATTGACGTATAGGATAAACTCTGCAAAAATTGACTAAAATGTCAGTTGCAATGTTCTTAGTTAAATAATTTAAGACACAGGATTGACATGCTACTATAATATACAGGCTGTTCCGGGAGTAGACGTCAACAAAGAGGTGGGTGATAGAGGGGCCCAAAGACCTACCAAATAAACCAATTACTTGTATACCAGATTCGCAACACTAATCACCTTTGATGTATACAAATTTTGTTTCACATGAACCATTACTTTTTCAACCATCAGTAAATGTTTAGTTCATTGCAGAGTACAGCCAAATTTTCTTTACAAATTCATAACTTTTAGACGGTTGTGAACCTGACTATACAAGTTTTAATTATTTTGTAGGTCTTGGGTCCCTCTATCACCCACCTATTTATTGAAGTCTATTCTACACACACACACATGTATGGTAAATTCAGAGCCATATGCATCTTAACGTAAATTAATTATGTACATTCCTGAGTTGATACCATAGAGTGCTGCTTTTCTTTCAAGTCATAATCAAACTTTTTTTTAGGATCTGCTCAACCTTCACTATAAAAACTACAGATGACTGTTCTTTATGTGGGTAAGAAGTCTGAGCAATGGTCCCACTATTTCACGTACTCCTTTGTTATGACACACAAGAAATTATTTTCAAGTACAAAATGTAACTAAGTTTTGTCAAAAATTAATGTTACAGTACCACTGCCATACGAATACATTTACAATGGTTGATATAATAATTGTAAATTATTTTTGCCACAGAGTTAAAGCCAAGCTCGGTAGTGTTATCAAACTGTTGCAGGAAACATAATAATACAATAATAATAATGTATGAGGAGGTAGTATTTCTAGGCAGCTCAATCATTAGGAGGGTGTAGCTAAAGGGAATACGGAGAAGTCTTGTACACAAAGCAGGATATGGTGGGGCTAAAATTATGGACATGTAGAAACACGTCAGTAATCAAAGGGGAGTGAGGCAGTAAGGATTGACAAAATTCATGTAGGGGAAAATGATACTGAACATAAAGTAGTAGGGGCTACGGTACAGCAGGACCTGAAGGGGTTGCTAGGAAGGGTGAAGGAAAAATATCTCGAGTCAAGAATACTGGTTAGTGGGATGCCAGTTAGGAAAGGGATTAGCAACTTCAAGGTTATGGTTGCTAGTAAAGTGTATGAAAAAGTGCGTGGGGAGTTGGGATCTATGCTTGTTGACAGCAGAAAATGAGGAGGCTATGGTTGCATTAGAAGGGACCGGGTGCACCTGACTGAGCAGGATAAGAGGATCCTAGGGGATCTACTATGTAGGGAGACTGCTAGTTGCTTGGAGGGGAAAGAACAAAACAAGGAGAACCGGAATAGCAGTTAAGGCAACAAAAGCAATCGGGTAGCAAAGACGGGACATCATGGTGACTTCAGGTAGGGCAAACAAATGTAGCTGCAGATAATGGGCAGGAAGTATCAATGTAAATTAACAGTTTAATAACTTTTTAAAAACAGTGCTTATCAAGTTTGAAGAAAATTATCCACATATTTTACATATTAAAAAACCAAACTGTAAAACAAAATCATGGATAACATTGGCTATAATTGTGTCATGTAAACATAAAAGGGAACTCAAAAGTCAAAACATTCTAATAATCCAAAAGATAAAGAATTTTATAAAAGGTACTGTAAAATCGTGACTAATGTCATAGCAGAAGCTAAAAATAAATATGTTGGAATATTATCAAAGATGAATTATCCCAACCTAATTCTACACATGAAATAATTGAAATAACAATTAATGGACGAAGAACTCAAAATAAATCTGAAATTTCGGAAGCATTTAATAATTATTTTTTAAATGTTGCAGATAAAATTGTGAGACACTATCCTACCAATAAAAAACCTCTAGATATAGTTAAGCTAAACCTATCAAAAGAATTCCAAGATATGTTTTTAAGCCAACAAATAAGTAAGAAATTGAAAATATAATCAAAGGGTTACAGCCAAAAACTTTGCATGGTTACGATGGAATAAGTAACAATATACTAAAATTTTGTTATAAACAATTAAGCGGGCCATTAAGCTACATTTGTAACGCTGCTTTAAGTACAGGTACGTTCCCTGATAGACTGAAATATGCCATTGTCATCCCACTACACAAAAAAGGTGAAAAAAAATCTATTGAAAATTACAGGCCTATATCAATGTTAACTGTTTTCTCTAAAATTGTGGAAAAAGTCATTTACAAACGATTAATGCAGCACTTTGTGTCTAACTCCACATCAATATGGTTTTAGAGATAACCTCTCCACTAATGATGCTTCCTATGAACTCACATCAGAAATTTTAAATGCATTTAACAGTAAGAAATATACGGTTAGGTTATTTTGTGACTTGGCCAAAGCCTTTGATTGTGTAAATCATGAAAAATTACTTGAAAAATTGGAGTTTTACGGAATACGTAATCTTGCTTTAAATTTAGTTAAAACATACATATATTCACTAAAACAAAGTGTTATACTTAAAAATAACTCTACCGAACTTTTTCAGTCTACTGATGGACTCATTAAAAATGGTGTTCCTCAGGGATCTGTTTTGGGGCCACTTTTGTTTTTGTTATATATAAATGACTTGCCGCAATATGTAAATAAAGATGCATTAGTTATATTATTTGCAGATGACACTAGCATTTTAGTACAAAATTATTCACTTATAAATCTTGCACATGCTGTAAATAAAAAGGTAGAACTTCTCAGTGAATGGTTTACAGCTAACAAATTAACATTAAATGTTGATAAAACAAATATTTTATATTTCAAGCCTAGAAGCCAGGATTTTCAGCTGAATATACCATACAATAATGAAATAATAAAATGTGTAATGAGCACAAAATTTTTAGGGTTAAAAATTGATGAAAACCTTGCGTGGAAAGAACATATTAAACAACTAATTCCTAAGTTAAATTCTTCATGCTTTGCTTTGAGATGTATTAAGGAAATTGTAGACACAAAAACAAGTAGACTGATATATTATGCTTATTTTAGTTCCCTTATAGAATATGGTATAATACACTGGGGTAATTCAACGAAAGTGAGCAAAATTTTTGTAATACAGAAAAAAGTAGTTCGGATACTGGCTGGAGTGAAACCCAATACCCCATGTAGAACTTTATTTCAAAAATGTTACCTTTAGCTTGTGTTTATATATATGCTATAACTAAATTTATTCATAAAAATTTGAAAAAAAAATAATAATAATAAGAATTATCATAAATATAACACTCGACAACTAAACCATCTTCATGTTCCCTCTTGTTCTTTAAAAATATTTCAAAAAGGGCCATTTTTTTCTGGTATTCAAATTCATAACAAATATCTCACGAAGAAAAAAATAATAAAATACATCAGTGACAGTCAATTTCTAAGAGCACTTAAGATATATTTACAAAATCATCATTTTTATACCATAACTGAATTCTTAGAAGCTTAAACAAATGTTCTAGGTTTATTGCACTTTAAGAGACGATTATTGAAGTATACCTGCGGTATATATTCAAGAGCAAATTAGTTACTCTTATTAAAGGATGCAATTTTTTTATTGTAAATAAGGCCTTTGTATTGTTTTGTTTATAAGTTTATGTTATTGTTTACTCTTAGTACTTGAAAGAATCTGTTTATGATATTGTGTGTTATGTAAATATTGAGATTCTCTGAATTGTGTACTTTTATACAATATTTGTCAGTTAATTTTAAACATACGTATCTGTATATATCATGATGTCAGCATGTTTAATATTGTACATGACAAGTTTCATATCCTGAGCAAACGCTCAACATGGGATCTACGAAACACTTATAAAAAATAAAATAAATAAAATAGAAGTTAAGGAACAGTAAGGGGAAAGCAGGGAGATAGTATTAAGATAATGGTTATAAACTGTAGGAGCATCTATAACATGCTGATTCATTCTGAAGTACAGTGGTAGGGTATAGGGGAATGTGGTGGAAGCAGTGAAAAAAACATGGCTGAGCCAGGGAGCACTAAGCAGTGAATGTGGACGAGACCAGTTTACTATTTTTTAGAAAGGGCCAGAGATAGTAAAGGAGTTGGTGTAATGATTTGCTAGAGATAAAGTCTGAAGGGATTGGTGGAATGTATGAGTGAGGAAACTGATGTAATGGAAATGGAGGTAAGAAGGAAATGTAGGAGTTTTAAATTGCTAGCAGTGTATAGACCACCAGGACAGGTGTGGTAGGTAGTTGAAGTAGTGAAGGATAGGGTGGATAGACTAAGGGGCATGAACTGGGTCATAGTAGAAGGGGACATAAATGTGCCAGGAGTTCAGTGGGTGAAGGGGGTGGAATTTATGGAGGGGGAAGCATGATGCAGAGAACGGCGACACAGTAAACAGGGGATTGGTGCAGGGAGTAGGTTGAGGGGGCCGTGTTGGACGTGGTCTTAGGCCTGGTGAGGTTATACAAAACTCTACAGTAGTTGAGGGGAATTAGTGATCATAATGGTGGTGGAGATAAGCTTGGAAGGTCGAAGATTGAGCAAGCAGGAGTTAGAGTGATATGGCAATGTGGGCGGGATAACAGAAAAGGAGCAGAATGCTTCCTAAGGGATAGGTATAAACATTGAGTAAAGGGAGAAGGTGAGTAAAGGGAGAAGGTATGAAGGTCCTGTGGGAAGAATTTAGAAAAATCATGGAGATGTTGGAGAAGTTTCTTCGCAGGAGATGGACAAGGGGAAGGGGAATCAATCTTTCTATGGTAGGGAAATCAAGAGACTGTAAATATTAAGAATCACTACTCATTGTGTACCGGCCAAACTGTTGATTTTAGACACATAGTTTATTGATTTAAAGTGTTACTAGAGATGTTATAAGTAGTCCTGGGAAAAAAATTTTTTGGTGGGTTACCATATATTAGGCTAGGTTAAGATAGGTTGTAAGTTAAATTTGGTTAGTTTAGGTTAGGTAACCTAACGTAACATTAGGTTAGATAAGGTTAGGATATGTAAACTAACAAAAATTTATTTACGTAGGACTACTAAAATGTCGCTAGAAGTCCTACATTTATTCTTTGTTAGGTTAGGCAACCTAACCTAATTTAATGCTAGGTTAGGTAAGGTTAGGTCACCTAACCTAAACTAACCATTACATAACCTTGCAAAAAATTATTATTACGTAGGACTACTTGTAACGCCTCTAGAAACATTTTTCACTCCTAAACTTTATGTCTACAGCTTGGTTGTACACTATGAGTACTGATTCTTAATATTTAAGTTACCCAGTGCATGTCTGTTTAGATAAGACATGATGCGTAGAATAGGGAAGTTGATAGGGAGGAATGGTTACGTAGTAAACTGAGGATGAATGTATGTGATACAGAGATGTAAATTAAAAGTTTGAAGGCAAGCAAGGCAGTGGGACCAGATGGGATAGATAATGGGGTGCTGAAGTTCGGTGGAAGGGAGTTGGTGAAATATCTTAAAGTGTTGTTTGCTAGAACTTTGGAAGAGGGCAAGTTACCACAAGAATGAAAAGAGGCTGGGTAGTACCAGTGTACTATGGAGAGGATAGGGGAAGTCCTGGCAATTACGGGCCGGTGAGTCTCGCCACTAGTACAAGAAAGGTACTGAAGAGATTGATAGTGCAGTTCATAGTATGAGTGATGGAGGAGAGGAACTGGCTGAGGTAGTGTCAGCAAGGCTTTCTGAAGGGTACTCCTGCGAGACACAGTTGGCTGAACTTTTAGAGGATTTGATGAAGGCAGTCGTTGATAAAGGAAAACAGGTTGATGCCTGTTTTATAGATTTTGATAATGCTTTCAACAAGTTACAGCACGGGATACTGTTGAATAATTGGATGAGCCTAGTAGAGGACAAGAGGGTGGTAGACTGGATCAGTGATTTTCTTAGGAAGCATAATCAGAGAGTAACAGTAGGGAATGCACTGTCTCCCGAAGGAGTGGTTACTTCAGTGGTACCACAAGGAAGTGTGCTGGGCACACTGTTGTTTATAGTAACGGCAAATGGCATGGGAATGGGTGGTAGGATGAGTATGTTTCCAGATGTCTGTACTGTATGCAGAGGTTGGTGGAAGTGACAGGTTGCAGAAAGACATTGATCAGGTGCTAAACAGCACAAAACCAAACAAAATGAAGATAAATGTAAGGAAGACAAAGGCAATAAAGTTTACAAGGAAGAAGGTAAAACTAGAGATATTTATAGATACGCAAGACAGGAGATTGGGGAGGTGACAGTATACAAGATGTTAATAAATGACTTTTTTTTGCGTTTAAAACATCCTATATTGAGCTAACACTGGAACAAGAAATTTGATACATGACATTTGGGGTTGCAACAGTTGGGAAAGGTCTTAAAATTGGTTACCAAACGTTGAACGTATGGTATCACAGATGCCACACATTGCTGCATCTATGACAGCCAGGTGTAGCATTTGTGTTGCATCAAACCAATTCATTGTGTCCACTTAGCAATGTATGACCTGGCCCACATATATTGCTTACATACACAGTTAGTATGTTTGCAAATGAAATGGAAACTGTACAGTGCAACAACTAAACATAAAAGTTGTACATGCAAGTTACTACTGTATCATATGCTACATGTTAAGAGCCCTCAATCAATAGTAGATACTAAAACATTAAGAATGATTTACTATGCATATTTCCATTCAGCGATGAGGTATGGGATAGAATTCTGGAATAATTCCATGCACAGTTACAGAATTTTCCTATTACAAAAGAAAGCTATATGTATTATGATGGGAGTAAAACCAAGAACATCCTGCAAACCTCTATTTATAGCCTTCCCCTATTCAAACTTTGTACATAGAATATGCATTCAGTATAGTCAAATTTGTGAAGTAAAACATAGGACATTATACAATCAATGCCATTACTTACAACACAAGATATGCACATAAACTGAGCGCTATACAGCATAACAGCACATTTAAAAAAAAAAAAGTATGTTTTATATGGGATTGAAGTTATTCAATAAGCTTCCAAAAAGATTAACCAGTGAAACAAATACCAGAAAACTCAACTCAACAATACAGCATTTATTTGAGCAACAATGTTTTTACAATACACAAGAAGTTGATGTTCAGTGTAAGAGAAGGCACATATGCCTTAACTGCACCTAATAGAGACGATTTTATTTATTATTTTTAATCCTTGAAATTTTTTTTTTGTGATATGTTCATACGTTCAATGAGTTACACAGTTTCTTTGAAAGTATGTACATATAGGCGAGATTATTAATAAGAAATACTTGACAAAAATGTACATATGATCATGTAGGGACTGATTTTGAAAACTTAATTTCTTTTATCCATTAACTCACGTGCAGATGGAGGTCTAAGTGTACATATTGTATATTTGAGCAGCAGTATTTTTACAATATAAAATTGTAATTTTTGTGATGTAAAAGTATGACATGCGTAGTGAATATTCCAGTGTTGCTATTATGTATCTACCTTCAAGTTATTCCATATGTTCAAACTAAGTTTTTCCCCCTTTCTTTCTGTACATATTGTATATATTATTGTAATAGTGTTTGTAATCTATATTAATTCTGTCTTAGTTGTATTTAACAGCATACATGTTATGTTCAACAAAATTACGAACCCCATATTCACTGAACGCAATGTTCGAAAGTTGAATCATGCGGGTGAAGTAATAAATATAAGTAAGGAAGGTAACTATTCTCAACGTCTTGCACTCTTTAATTTCTTTGGAATTTCGGCAAAGGAGCGAACATCTATACGCAACAAATTATAAATTAACTAAGTCCGGGCCTCCTGAGGGAGGAGTTGGTGTCACAGAAAAGTGTTTTAAGGTTTTACAAATGGTCTTTGGGAGTACGCTTGCCACCGGATGACAGCCTAACTGAAATCCATTATTACGATATTATTAAAATACAGCGAACATTTCAAATGCAAGTACACTTTCTATATTACACAAATTTAAGCTCAGAGGGGTTCAGTTTGCGTACATAACATAAATTCGCCCGCACCACACAAACATGACTGTTTCATGGAGCGCTACAAACCTTTTCTCGCTAGTAAAAATTAGAGCCTACATAACTAAACGGATGGATGCATTTGCCTTCTAAATGGGCCAAAATGCAATGGCTTTATAAATATAAATTGTAACACAGCTGCATTATGAATGTTTTCTTGTATTATTTCTTTACACAAAATCCTACAATATTATTTAGGTCGACGTCAAGGCACGGACAAAACGATACAAGTTACAAGAGGAAGACTGGGAAGCAAAGCTTTCTCCATGTACCAGGGAAAATTTCTGCCACTTGAGCGCTGGTATCGCTAATGCACCAAACTGACCAATCACAGAGCTTTCCTGAATTTTAAGTTTCATTAAGTTTACAATTTTAAAGGCGAAATCGGTTTATTTTCACTTGAAAATTAAATTAAATGACAAATGTAATTTCCAAATTCATTTAAATTTAATTTTAATACGGTTTCGTATTTATCTGGTCTCTTAGCGATCGAAGCAAAACTAGTGGCACAAATTTTCCCTGTGCCAAGCTCTCCCATAAGAAAACGTATTTCCTTTTAACCTGTAGTAGAATTAACCTTAGTTCTGGTAACTAGCTCATCCTAGCGGCAACTATTGGAACTACATGCTCGACCCAGGGTGTAGCGGGCTTTTCAAAATGGGGCGGGAAATTTTAATGCATATTCTAGTATTTATTGTATCTGTGAAGCAGGTGTGCGCACACTGTAACACACTAACTATTGAGAAAAAATGTTTAGCAAATATATTCCTGATTGCCAGATCAGATTGGATTACATATACAAACTTAGGTTTTGAATATAATTTTGTAATATTTTTCCAACCCACCTTACATTTTTTTTTTTTTTTTTTAATTTCAAAAAATTTTATTCTTAGCCATCATAGAAATACATTTTCCTTAATTTTTTCTCTTTAGTCAAAAGTTGTGTTACTGGGTGCACACTTCTGCTTCACATTTACAATATAAATAACAGCAATTTTACTAGCACTGCTTATCATACTTTATAGCTAACAAGTTTTGGAAGGCCTTCGAGCCTTCAAAATATTTACTTTAACCCAAATTATAGTTTATGAAGAAAAAATGCTGAGAAACTAGTTTTTTTCTTTTAAGACAAGAATTTAAATAGTGGTTGTCATTTCATTTACACATTCATGTTAAATTTATTAAATTGACAAAATAGTAATTTTTTACATATAATTTAAATAGCTGCACTGGTATTAGATGAACGTTTGAATAGAATAAAATATACCTAATTTGAGAATGTAAATTAATATAATCTAACAAAAACTTCTGCAACGTATTGGTCACTTAGGGCGGGATTCATAGTCCCAACTTAAGCAAGAACTTCGTCAAAACGGTCTTGTTTCTTAAGAAAGCGTTTTCCCAACTCCAGTTGCATAGTCGGTGTCCAGAGGATAGCTTCATGAAGTCGGCGAGCTTGGATATGTGCTAATTCCTGCTTGACGAAGTAATTGCTTAAGTGGCCGAAGACACACGAACATACACGACTACTTGCGAGTTGGAAATAACTTTCGTGCTTTCTGATTTGTTTCACTGGCAGTTCCATTACACGTTCGTCGCTTTATATTTTTGATTAATTTTTAAGATATCTGGAACATGTTCGTGGTATTACGCGCCTCTGGAGATAAAAGTATAGGAAATAAGCAAAGAGTAACCAATTTAAACATAAATTTTTTAGTAATGGTTGCAGCATCGAAATGAATATCAGTTATACTGTAAATTTTTTGCAGTAGTAAATTTTGAAATCATTTTTAGCTTTATGTTTGAAATGGTATAACTCTTTTGATATTACGGTACTTTAGGTTAGCGATTTAATGGACTATTATTGCTGAATGCAAAGACGAAGATCTTTCTAACCTCGTGTTTGATTGCCAGTTTGGTTACCGGCAGAATATTTCAAAGTATTTTACAAATAAACAAATTGGTAGCTTATTTGTACTGACTTGGAATTTGTGACGTCATACGAGAGCAACTTGAACAAGACGTTGCTTAAGTTACGACTATGAATCCCACTTAATTACATCAACATAAAATCGCAATATCTTTTGTTGCAATTTGTTTTCATAACTTTACTCAACTGAAGTTGCATCGCCTATTCAAATAGCCACGGAATAACACTCCACCATTAGCAAAAACTACCTATATTTACTTTGTTTGACGTCTTAAGTCGTCTCGCGAGTGAACTTGGTCAAGACAGTCTTGTTTGCAGACTTAAGAAGAACCTCGACGTCTATGCAACAGAAATATCTGCTCTCAAGCCACTAGAAAATAAGATTGTCTTCGTCGAGGCCATGTGCTTAAGAAAGGTCTTAAGAAACGTTTATGACATTGAATAGGCATTTGTGACGTCATATAAGAACGACTTGACCAAGAAGTTGCTTAAGTTACGACTATGAATCCCACCCTTAATCTGACCAGGGAGCCGATTAAATATCACCACTTGCGTTTTGCACCGATGCAGCGCAATGCAAGGAAATCTGCTCTGCACCTGCACCTCGAGTCGTAGTTGGAATTAAATATACTCGCAAACGCAAGACCAAGAAGCTCGGCGCAACTGCCTTCCCTCTCTAACTTACACAAGCAAATCAGAAAATTTGTAACATCTTTCTCACTGCCACGTTGACGACAAAAACTGCCTGTATACCCGCGTGCTTACATGCAGATGTAGCTTCTATGTAGCAGTGAACATTTCTCGCGCTAAAAGTAATGTTTTGGTTATATTTTTCGTAAACTAAAATTGTGTAGTTTTCTCGTCCTTATACAAGGATATAAAAAGTGTAGTTTCATATCAAGTTATGAAGGAAAATTGTCACAAAGTTTTCATTACAAACGTGTATGTTGTAGTTGCATTTTTAAGTTTGAAAAATTAATTTCTATAATGTCGTGGTTTCAGTGTAGTGTATGCGTGTGTTCAATTTTATTGAATGCGATTGTTCGTGAATAATTAAGTACCTACTATATTTATGGACAGTAGCATTTTTTTAACACAATTGGGACACATCAGAGTGGTTTTCGTCTGTAACCAGTTTTTACATACTTTATGTTGCTAACGGAAAATAAGTGCCTTAAGTGATAAATGTGTGACGCGATTAGGGCAAAAATTATGTATACCTTTTATATTTGTACTGGTATTAATTTGAGTGACCTAGTTTTGACATTCATTTAGGTTATTTTTAACTTGTGTGGCATGGTATTTGTGAGTGTAGGCCTATTACCTAGGTGGGCTATACATGTGGCACTCGTCTTTCAGCAAGTCGTAAATTATCAAATCGTGATACGTTGATTTCTAAATAATTCATTGCTAATGTGTAGTGAATACGAGTGGCTTTCGTACAACTATACTGCTATAAACTTAATTATGTCTAGATCATTGTAAGTTCAATGGTCACCGAGATAGGGTGTGATATGTGTAGACAGCAAGTCTCACGAAAGACTTAAAACTAAAATGATAGCCCTCCCATATTATGAAATAAAGAGAATCCCAACAGCATCACTCTTAAATATAAAGCACGTGTAATGTGGAAACAAGTCGGCGATATAGATGTGATGTTGAAACCACCCATCCAAGCAAGGAAAATAGAGAGGTAATGTCACTGTTCCAAGCAAGTAGCTAAACAAGTACTTGCAAAACATATTCGCAATTTATTTACATTATCATTTGCATAAATGTTTTGAGCAAAGTTTTTAATATTACAAATAACCTCATCAACAAACCAACTCTATTTTCTCGTCGTGTACCACGGAAAAATGCCCTCAAAATATATTCCGCGGAAAAAATAATAAATCATTCCCCATTTTTAATTGCTTGCTTAGTAAAAAAATATTTCAGTTTCGTACTTCTACTGTACTTCGCAGCTATTAAAAGCTGAAATGTGTACACGAAAACGTAAATAATTAAAGTTCATAGAACACTGGATACACTAAAGATAACCTAATTTTATGTTAATTCTCTTTCACACACACCCGAAAATTGTCCAATGCGCATGCGCGAAGGGCGCAGATATACTTGCGTCGAGCCATTTTCTAGTCGCAGATTTTTAGGCACTTTGCGCCATCACATGACCACTTGCACCTGCGTATGTGTATATTTAATACCAAAGCAACGCAGCGCAGGTGAAAATTTTGCGCTGCACCTCTCAAATGCGATATTTAATTGGCCCTAGGGACCATAACACATAATTATGCTGTTTCCCTACCAGTACAGCAAGTCCCCAGGATGTCCTAGGGACATCCTTTGAGGATATCCGGGTACATGCGATCCTCGGGATATCCTAGGGATGGATATTTCGGACGTCCGAGAGCTCCGAAAAACCATGTCCCTAGGACGTTTCAAGTACCTCCTTGAAAAGTACATCACATTCCAGGAAGCACCTTGGAAGACGAATTTGGGTTATCCTAAATTCCTCATCTGGGGAGCTCCCAGGGATGTCCTTACAGGGAGCTCCCACGGAGCTCCTCTGAGGAACTCCCTGCGATGTCCGAACAGGAGTTATCTGGAATGTCCCAACAGGCACTCCCTGGGATGTCCGAGCAGGTGCTCCCTGGGGTATCCGAGCAGAAGCTCCCACGGACCTATTGGATTTCTAGGCGAGTACCTAATATGACCACTATATAGCTCACTATATTATTTTCATATACATGAGGTTTTTTGCAATTAATTTAGTAGATAATTCATAACATTTACATTTACTTTAAGAAATAAGTAAATTTATTAATTTCGACACACATATTTTATTATTACTGGTGGACTTTTGGAAATTGAAGCATCAAAAAAATGTTATTACAGACGAATTGTTTGTTCAAAAGATTTTATGAGGCTAGATTAACTATTATGTGTATTTGACTGTGTGTTAAATACTAAGTTTACATATTACGAAAACAAATACATTTGTTTTCTTTTGTGTTGAATACTAAACTTTTACTTTTGCTGCTGGAAGGAGCTGCTGGGGATGTCCCAGGGATGCATTTAATACAGGGGGCTTATTCTAAGTTATTCATTTCGTTTCATTTCGACAAAAATCTTCGTTACTTCTCGAATTTTCGTTACTTCTCGAGTGTGGGTATTCTAAGTGCTCGTGAGTGTTCGTTTGACGTCACTGCGTTCGTTATCTATGGTCGAAACGAAACGAAAAGAAACAAGACTTTGGGCCGTATGCAGAGACGAATCTAGTGTCCACTAAAACTTGAAATCGGCACTAAATCCGAATTTTCGTATGCATAGTCACATCTAGTGCCAGTGCCCACTCGTTTCGCACTAGTTTTCAAGTGCGAGAATCTAGTCGACGAGAGACCACCCTAAATTGGAATCTAGTGGAGCTTTCAGAAAAATGGCGGGTC
>PNEQ01052999.1:0-18697 GCA_003012365.1 Medauroidea extradentata | reverse complement strand
TTCAATTTCTTCCTTGATGCTTGTGTCCTGCCTTTCAGATGTAGAAGGTTTCATAATTTTGGCATAATATGCCCACATGCCATGATTTTCTTCTTCTTCTGCTGGTGCTGCTATTGCCTGTGGCTGAATACAAAAATCAAAAGTTATGTTTCTGAAGTGACTAAAAAATTTCTGCACTTTGTTAAAGGAAAAAACATAAAGCCATTTCATATTACTAAACAATATTTACCAACAAATAAATGCAGTTTTAAAACCAGGAAATTGTCATTAGGCTTTTATATTTATTTTTAAACTTGGCTGTTATCTCTAGTTAAAACATAGGTCTTTGCTCAATGATTAATCGGATAGCCTGGAGCTAGTAAATATAAAATGAATATTCTAGTTACATATTATGTATCTAATAAAAAATAAGGTAAGTAGATCTAACTTACCTTTGCATTCACTGAATCTGAATGTTCAGTCGCTTCTTGAATCAAAAAGTTCTTTCCTGCCATCAGGGATCCCTGGCTGCTGAAAACATGCCATTTCAGCCTTGTATCCAGGAGAGTTGCAGCTGCGTACAGCTGAGTGTCTTCCACATCTTTGTACCGCAATTTTATAGAGCCTAACAGGTCGTTTTTCATGCCTTGCACTCCTGATCCCCGAGGTGCAGGTTTCTGCAACTCTTGAATGGTGCTATTGGCAATCAGTATGACCTCTGAGGCTGTCACAGCCTGGGTGCTAACTGCCAGTGTGGCCTGATTGGAAATGTTCAACATGCTAATAACATGTTCCATAAGATTCCAATCTGTTGCTGTGAGTTCAACAGGTAAACGAAGGTTTGCTGCTGCTAGTGTGACAGATTGCTTCTGCTCGAAAAGACGTTCCAACATGTGCAATGCAGAGTTCCACCTAGTTGGCTCGTCTTGTATAAGTTTATGTTTTTTCATGTTGAGCAATTCTTGAGCTTTCTTCAGTTCCTTACAAGCTCGGCTCGAATGCTTGAAGTGGCCAACTATGCGCCGACAGTTGGCAATCAAATTGGTGATGCTTTTATTGATCAACAAACCATCCTTAACCACAAGTTGGAAAGTATGAGCCAGACATGGTAGATGGTTATAATCCGACATTTCTAAGGCACTTCTAATGTTCCTACCGTTGTCTCTAACAATTGCAACAACTTTTGTGTTTATGTCCCAATCGTGCAATGTCTGCGAGATGAAATTGCAAATATTCTCTCCCGAGTGTGATACTTCTGGGAAGGGAGTTACTTCTATGCAGAAGTGCTGTAAAATAAACTCACAGTCCACAAAATGAACAGTAAGACTTAAATAGTCATCATTGTTAGTGGAGGTCCACATGTCGGTTGTAAGGCTTATTGTATTCTGCCTCTTCCAATTTCTGTTTCACATGTTCCTTACAATCTTTGTACAAGTCTGGCACCACTTTATTACTGAAATGTTTACGACATGGCATCACATACTTAGGCTCCAAGAATTTTACAAGGTCATTAAAACCTCGATTCTCAACCAAACTAAATGGTTGATTGTCCAAACAGATCATTCGTCCAATGCGCTGAGTGATAGTTTTAGCACGTGGATCACCAGGCCTAAATGGGGAAGTTTTGGCAATCATATTTTTCAGTGTAGGCTGAACTTGAGTTTTAATTGGCTTGGGGGTTACAGGTGGTTTTGTTGTTTGTTCTCTGAAAAGGCTCATAAATTCAGAGTTCCTACTTGTGCTGGGCTCAGACGAATCTGGAGGCAAAGTTTCTTGGCAGAAACTGACACAGGAGACTGTTTCAGCCGTAACTGAAGACGAAGTTTCGTTGCACGAACTGACGCAGGAGTTTGTTTTAGTCGTAAGTATGTGTGGATCGTTTTCGGCCGACTCAACTTCCCGTTTTTTTCCGTTTTGTAAACCCACCTTGTGTTTCTCCAAGTGTTTTTTCATGTTGGAAGTAGTTTTAGATTTGCCCCCACGAGAAATTTTAACTTCACATACTTGACAAATCGCATAGTCGGAATTTGAAGAATCAATCACAAAGTGCTTCCACACTTCGCTCGACATGTTCGTATGGCGACTCGCGACTCTCACAAATTTAAATCTCGTTTATTGAAATTAAAATAAAACTTAAACTAATTTCTTCAAATTTTCAAGTGGACGGTTTACTTTCTGAAACAAAATTCGTTTGTTTTGTCCGGTGAAGTATGTTCAGTTCAACAGCTTTTTTCACGCACCTACATAACCTAAAATTCACGTTAGTCGTACTACTACCTACCAAAACAATTGTTCGAACAATTGCTACCAACCACCCTATAAATATTTCTCTGTATTATGGCGCCGGTAAACGTATGTACTATGTAGCCGTATTTATTTTCCGCCGACGGGATATTAAAAATGGTGAAATATTTTATGCCATTATTAAGTATTGCACAGTGACCACAATGTTTCTAAGTGTCGGTAACCTAAAACAATATCTGTATAAAACCAACGGTAAGCAGTGAAGATGTAAACCCCGTTTCCATTTTGTTTATCACTGCGCAATGTCCAGAAACAGGTTAGCGAGCGGCTGCCAAAAATTTTACCATGATGCAAAAATAAAAGCTCCAAAGTGTGCCAACAAACAAGTATCCGTTTCGTGGCAGGGCATGTGCTTATACAGAAGTTGATTTTTTTTTTTTTTTGTAGGACGATGGAAATGGAGGAGACGTGAATTATATTTTTGTTAACCTTCGTTTGTGTAAGTCCCGGCAACCTAAGTTTTAGATTGTTTTTTGGAAAATATGAGGGTTATATATTTGTGTGGTACTTCTGGTAGTAACCCAACTCAACGGGCCGTTAAATAATTGTCAGTTACAGTATTGAGTATTTGCAATGTTGTTAAATAAATTTTTTTGCTACATGCGGGAATCAATATTTATTACCGATTCTCGATTATTTGGGTGGAATTGGTAGGTATCGATAGAATGGGGAATCGATTTTCCCATCCCTAATTTCGATGCATCTCTGTCACAACATTATGTTTTGACACAATGCAAAAAATATTTGATTTGATTCTGATATCAATTAATAGATACGCATTTGAAAAGTTCTTGGAAACACGATTCATTGAATGTACTTCGACTAATGAGTTCAGTGGCATCAGTAGGGTACTTGGAAACAAATACTTAGATGAGCTTCGCCCAAAATGATTTAACAAAATGACTGCTACCATACACTTTTGGCCTGTAACTGCTTATATGTTTTTTTTTCCCCATTTGTATGACTTGTCACTGCTTGCCTCATATTGATAAGACTGAATTTTGCCAAGTACAAGATAAGGCTGAATTTTGCCAAATACAATAAGAGTACTGCACTATTTATTATGATTGTTTCCATGTAACTGCTGTGAAAATCTGAACACACAAGCCATTTAAGGTTAAGATTTATTTGTTTGTGTTTTTTGAGTTTGTCACGTTGGAACAATACACGATATTGTATGCAGACACATAACCATTAAAAATGATCTCACTAAGATATGATAATTCCATATAAATTAGTTCAACAGTGATTATACACTTTACGTTTTTACTGTGAGCCTAGTAATGACTCAACTGAAAGAAGTTAGGACACTCGACAAGAGGTTGAAGATCGTTGAAGTGGAGAGAAATGCAGGCGAGAAAACGGTGGATATCGCCAAACTGTAGTCTGTATTAATAGTGAGTTGTATATATAGTATAACAGCAGACTACATCAAAAGGACACAGTACACTACTGATAGAAAAATATTCCATTTTATTTTAACAAAGAACTGATGACTGTAGCAAAAGATACTCATAAGTTACGTTAATTTTAGAAAATTAATTCTGTAAACATGACACAATAACACATTACTATGCTTCCACCAAACATTAACACATCAACTTTCCTCGGCTTAGTTCAGTCGGCATGAGCAAAGGCGCTTTACTCATCCCTCAGGTTAGAGTTCCCAGTCTGTACAGTAATTTCAGCAAGTTAAAATTTGTCCAAAATGCAACAGCGATAGAGGCATTAAAATAATAAATTTAGAGTTCAAAATTTAGGTAACAGTTTTCTACTAGGTATAGCAAAGCCAAAATATTTTTTTTATGACAAATTAGCATGATAAGAGGTTCGTGAGCGATGTCTTACGTGCTTACAATGCTGTCTTGAAGTTCACTAAAACAACTAATTAACTAGAAAAGTTGGCCCCTCTTCTGAAAAAGGCAATACTTATATAAAATTTATTCACAACCTACACTTGCTCCCAAGAGTTCCTATCTTTAGGACGGCGGCAGTAACAGGCGTCACCATAATTGCCTGCCGCAAACGTCTTACCAGTATGGAAGTCCAGCCAAGAAGAAAGATAAAAAAGGATGCCGACAAAAGCGTCGGTTCAAACAATCGCCTCAGAAGAAAGAAAAAAAACATCTCTTACTTAGAGAAACTAATTCAGCATAGTAAATTGCTGATAAACATTCCTTAACACAGATATTCTGCTGAATACCTCAGTAATCAGTACTCTTTCCAAATACACCTGATAAGAGAAAAAGTAATAATTACTATCCTAAATTAAAATAACAGGTTAAACAGGTTAACATGTTAATTACGAATTAATACAGAAACCATCATTAAAAACTAGGATTTTCATCATACTTTTGGGCAAATAAACACACCCCCCAACATGTTTTATAACAAAAACCATCCATTCAACAAAACTTACAATATTCTACAGAAAACAAACTAAACAAACATAGGACCAGGTTCACCAACCAAATTCATTTAAGCAGCCCAATAAAATGTGAGACAACAAAATAGCGAACATGCAATATTGTATTAACTTAACACAAAAAAAAAAAAATTAAACCTTTAAGGGCCCGCCTCGTTGCACACGTGTTTGTGTGAGTGAGGTATGGTGCTAAGGGCGACGTCGTATGGGCCATACAACGGTGCGTCGCCTCTACGCTTAAGGCGTGCAGTCTTCGCAAAAAAAAAAAAAAAACAAATTTCCTATGGGACTTAAAGTAGTGACCCTATTGTTTTATTTACGAAACCACTTTACTAAAGTCCAACGCACTACCCTTAAGTGGTTTCACATTTATTCGGCTAGTATATTTTCCGCTATAGCAGCCTGAAAACCCCCTTTAACCCATTTTGACATGCCCTAAAAGGGGATTTCTAATACATGTGTTGTCTTGAAAGTACTTAAGGACAGTCGTCTGAAGTGTGTGTTCTTTTTGTAGAGAAACAGCACGAACACACGTGTATTAGTTTCTGTGTAAAACTTTTTCTTCAAACATGCTGCAGTGTGATTTTATGGCAACGAGGCGGGTCCCGTAACTATTAATTCTTATTTTTCTAGCAAACTCAGAAAATAATTTATTTAACTTTTCCAGATTATTCTTACAATTCCCAGACTGTCCCCGACTTTTCAAGGTACAGTACATATTTACTGATTTTCTCATTTTCATGTTTTCTTCGTTAAGTGGCCACCCTGAACAAAAAACTTCTCAGATCTCAATCAACTCTAGTTTAAATATACGAACATTTTAGAATCAAATGATTGTAAAGTGGGTTGACTCTACTAAAGATTATATTCATGCAAAGCGCAACTAATACAATACTCTGGGGTCACAAACTGTTGTGTGATGGTTATAATTGAAGTACACGTGATTATCATCTCACAAAAAACTTATTCTGTGGATTACATACTAACTACAATAAATTTAAAAAAAAAATTTAACAACTACAACAACAACAATAATAATAATAATACTAATAATAATAATAATAATAATAATAATAATAATAATAGGACAATGGCGGGAAAGGCCGCTAGGCTACTAATTACAAATAAAACAGAAAGAGTTGTGCACAAGTACTCACAGGATGGTACTTGCAGATAGAAACACACACACATAGGACGAACACATTTCTCCACAGACGCGCGGTCACAACGTTTCGCAGACTACATCTGCTTCATCAGGTGAGTGGAGTGTGCTTCCACTCACCTGATGAAGCAGATGTAGTCTGCGAAACGTTGTGACCGCGCGTCTGTGGAGAAATGTGTTCGTCCTATGTGTGTGTGTTTCTATCTGCAAGTACCATCCTGTGAGTACTTGTGCACAACTCTTTCTGTTTTATTTGTAAATAATAATAATAAAATATGTGATTTTATGAGAACTTTAGAAACATTTACAGTGGAATCATGTGAAGTGTGCTTGTGGCAGCGACCTGAGAAGGAGTTCCTTTGTTATCGGTTTTTCGCAACTCTACACACTTTTAGCTCACCCCGCTAACCACAGTTCCTCCTCTTTCCCCAGTCAAATTATTCTGCCTTGCTACCAAACCTCTCTTATTATCATCCTCTTTACACACAAGAACGTTGCTGTAAAAATATAATCCCACCCACCCTTTCTTCTATCCCTTCTTTCCAACAGGCGACTGTAAGTTACAAAATAGATACAAATTGGTCAAAATAAAATACATAGAAAACAGCTCAGCAGTATGCAAGTTTGCTTTCTCATATTTCAAAAGTTTGCTGTATTATTTTAAGATCCAGAATTTAACATATCCGGACTAGCACAGCGAAAAGACAAAAGTGGTATAGTGATGCAGCTGAGCCAACCTGGCGGAAATTTGTGGCCTTCTTGCCTAATATATGGCACGTGATGTCCAGCAGAAGGCAACAGACCGTTGTTTGGACTTGCATTTCATTAGCAATCAAGTATTTTGGTCCTCCAAACTGGATGCGCAGATACACTACTGCAGCATAGCTACCTCCGAGCTGTCCAAAAACCAATGAATTTCATACGTGCAGCCTTCAGGACCCCTACTACATTGAGGACTGCAAGCCAATGGATGACAGACGGGGAAGGTCTTTGTTGAAGTTTATCCAGCGTTCTGCTATCTCAGGCAACAGGTTGTCTACCCAGCCAATTGTCCTCAACCACAAGACCTGGAGAAGATGCTTCAAAAATGTAAGTGGAGGACAAAGCAATCCTAGAGGGTCAATGATCCTTGCAACAGTTGACAAAACAATACATTCAGTTGCAACATCAGAATTGTTTTAAAATTTCTAACGAAAGGTGTCAGATGATGGGTCCCACTGCAAACCCAGTACCGTGACCACATGACTGCCCTCATCCAAGCAGAACGATAGTGGCATTTCTACATCGTCAGCAGAAAGCCACTCTAACAGAGCTGGACGACTGCTCATAAACTCGCGCAACTTGAATCCACCTTTGGCAAGACAACCTATCAGTTACCTCTGTACTGCTAAAGCAGAGTTGACAGAATGGGAGCCAGTAACAATATCATCAACATAAATATCTGTCTGCAGGACTTAAGATGCAGTCGGGAATTGGTACGCTTCTTCCTGAGCCAATTGCTGAATTCTGCGAACAGCCAAGTACAGAGCAGATGATACTCTGTATGTAACAGTTATCAGCCTATAGTTTTGGACTGGGCCAGCGTCGCTGAAACGCCATACAAAGCGTTGATAGTCTTGATGGTCAGAACGAACAATCATCTAGCAGTACATTTGCTTTATGTCTGCAGTGAACACAACACGAAACCAAAAGATCGTAAAAACCTCCACAACATCTCTCTGCAGTTTTGTAAGTAAATGATCATTCAGTGACATTCTATTTGATCCCTTTGTAGAAGCATCAAATACCCCACACAATTTAATGGTGGAGACGTCTGGCTTAGTTACAGTATGAAAAGGTACATAGTACGCTGGGGATGCATGAATGAAACATTACCAAGGACCCTGAATCAAGGTAGTCTCTCACAAAGTCAGAAAACCTAGACTGCACTTCTGAAATTGCCTTGATGCACCTTGCAAGGCCAAGCAAATGATTTTGGTTGAAATATATTTAATGACAGAACATATTTGTCTATTCTAATATTCTTAAAATCAGGTACCTTAGTAATTACTTTCGAAAACGACTGTATTTATTTAATTGGCACGCGGTACAGGCCTACTTGTTTGCTTGTAACATGCAGCAATATCAATTCATATTAATCTAAAATATTCATATGCCAAGATAAAGGAGAACTCCACTCCGCAACACAACCAGATTGACTGCTGCGGCCCTGCCATTCCCTTACAACCTACTTCCGTCCCCTCCATCCCGCATCTCTTGCACAACCTATTTCCCCCTTGTATTAATCCTTCAACCCACACCAATCCCCTTTCTTCCAAACCATGTGGTAAACATAAAAGACTGCTGACTTGCAGAGCTTGTTTGCCAACCAGTGAGTTGCTAATTATATGCGCTGTCTTTGCACATGTATTTGACACTTCTAAAATCGTCCTGAATTATCAGATTCCTGAATCAGCAAATCACGGATTAAGGAGGTTCTACTGTATACGCTACCCAGCAGTTGCATTCTGGATACACCCTTGTCCCCTTCAAACTGATAATTAATACGGCAGTTATATGCTGGGCCTGGAGTGTGGTTCAGTTGTATAAACGTAAGCCAGGTCTTATACATAATACGATTCTACTGTTACAGATAGTCGCAGAGAGACAATTGTTGACTCACACACAAACATGCCTCATGCCTGCAGGAATTCTTATCTGCCTAGGTAGTGTCTCTCTCCACTCTTCTCTGCTCGCCGAAAAACCGCCACAGTTTGCTTTGTGTTACTAGTTCAATGAGCTGCCGCTTAAAAAACGCTGCATTTGAGAATACAGTAAGCCCCCAATCTAACGACATCAGATCTAACGACATCAGATCTAACGACATCGGCGATCTAACGACATAATTTCCAGGAACCCTGGAAAATTTAATCAGTACATATTTTAAAAATTGTACAAAGCTAAGAAAAGTGCAATAGATCGCAGTAAAACGTTATTTAAAAATAGTTAAATGTGTACATTAAACAATAACATACCGCAGTTATCATAAATTAGTAACATCAGGGTTCTTACAGCAAATTACAATTAAAATTCAAGGACTTTCCAAGGACTTTTCAAGGACCGCAGTAAATTGCATTCAACACGCCAAGTATTTATTTGAATGTTCAAGATTTTATTTGCAACATTTCTACTACGGATATCCCCCCCCCCCCCCACCCAAGAACTGAAGTTAACCAATTTTAAATGAACCTAAAATTTTCAATTTCATTTAAAATTAACACCTTCATATTTAATGAAATTCCATATTTATTAAAAAGTTTCATGAAAATAAAGTACACTGAATCACAAAATAAGTATTTTTTAAAGAGAGACATTCTGTTTTCAAAAAAATTCTGTCTCACCGGTTCTAACGTAAACAAATACGGCTGATGCCATTTAAGTATTAGTACACATTAGAGTATTTTATTCTCAATTCAAGGTATTAAAATTACCACGAATTACATAATGTAACTGAATAAATAAAAAATAAGTAAGCAAAGTGAAATATTGTCGGTCACTAATTGTGCAACGTACAGTGCAAGATCGTTGGTACAAAACACGCTTCGGAAGTAGTCAGGCAACTTTAACTTGAAACACGTGGAAGACATTCTGCTTTGCAGCATGCACTGCACACTAGCTTTTCTTACACCTGACACGTAATTTGTTTTTTAATACTCTCGTTAATACTACACTTCGTATGGGCCACTTTTCCTTTCCAAAGCTCTTTAGTTTCCTTTTCTGCTCCTCTTCTCTTACAAAAAAACTTTGCCACTTAACTCTAGCAGATGCACTTTACTACATGTTGCGATCACATAAAAAAAACACTAGGCGTAACCTAACATGCTGTGATATGCCAGAAAGTGTATCAATTTCAGAGATGCTGCAAAATGTATGTTATCGTCAAGTAAATTATATTACAGAAATAATGTGTACACAAAATATGGTATCATATTTCTGTGAAAGGATTTTAATGTTAACAAAATACCTAGAATATTAAGTAAGTAAACCCCAAAAATTCAAGAACTTTTCAAGGACTAGACTAAATCAAGAACTTTTCAAGGACTAGACTAAATCAAGGACTTTTCAAGGCCTTTTAAGGACATGGTCAAAGTTCCAGGACTTTCCAGGACCGTAAGAACTCTGTAATATGCAGTTGTGGAAAAAAAAACTGTTTAAAAATGTCAGAAACTCTGGCTGGAATATAGTTGAAGCGCGCGCCAGATGAGTAGACTGCCTGCGCAACACCAACATACCATACGTGAGACGTGAAGAACTGATGACTACCGCTGCCTTATCTCCTATTGCTCCCCTTCACTTCTCTTTGCTCTGTCCTGCCTGAAATTCCCTCTCACTCTCCTCCACGTGTCCTTATCTCAGCTACGCAGTTCGATACCCGACGTGGCATACTAATGGTAATTTACAACCTTTTATTTGAAGAACCGTAAAAATTAGGGTCAAAAAATCGACAATTTATGGATAATCACCAGTGTTGCATTTTCCTTTGTGAATGCTATGCTGTATGAAACATGACGCTAAACATAGATAACATGCCTCCTGACTGTTCACGCCAGCCAATAACCATCCACCCCTCCCCCCTCCACCGAACAAGCCAGATTGTGCTTGTGTGCGCGCTGCATCAACTGCCGACTGTCTGATAGTCACGTGCAACTTGCATCTTGTCTCACCACAAAGCAGAGCCACATGTTTGGTTTTCCTCTTCCACTCGGCGACTCTCACCCATGTTCCTGTCTTTTGTAAGAGCCCAGGGTGCCTACTGCTAGAATTTTCAGTCGCATACGCGTTGGAAGCAGAGTGTTTTTTTCAGGATGTGGAGATCGTTTTTATGTTTGGATTTTAAGTATTTTTTAGAATAAAAGAGAAAAAACGTTTCCCCATGTCGTGAAAAACACCACTCTGCTTCCAAATCGCATGCGACTGAAAACTCGAGCATAATGGGATGGGGGTTGAAGTGAAAAGATGACACTGCTTTTTTTTCCCGCCCTCATTACAGGAATAAAAAAAAAGACCAGCATTGCACTCAGTCCGTAAAAGAAAAAATCCAGCATTATCTCATCTTTTTTTCTCTAGGGGAGAACTTAGATCGGCTTGACCTTGTCAACTATTATTGATCACTCGTCACGTGGCTATGAAATAGCCACAGCGTAAAATAGGCCTGCGACAAGTCTCATCACCATGTGCGGCATATGGGCTGATAAGATTTTTGTTTTATACTCGCTCGACAGTGGAGCAATAAGAGCGACTGCAGAAAGTGCGCCGAGAGCCGTTCGCCTCTATTCGCAGTACAGAGCATTAAACTGGTGCATTGTGCATAGTTTTATGATTTAGCGAAGAGTAATTCAGTCATTATTTTATACGTGACAGCACCTTGAAAAGTTAGTTTTTTGTCCTTTTGAGTGGCTTTAAATTCGCGTTCATAATAGGCGTTAAAGTTTTAAAACATACAGTCATTTTAAAAAATGTTTGTTATTTAATAAGCGCTTTTATTTGCATAGCTTAAATGCTTATAATGGCGACACGCTGTAACAGTTCTTGCGCAATAAAAAAAAACTCAATGACTGTACTGAAAGGTTTATAAACCGTTGCAGTATACATTCACGTAAATAACATGAGTTGTTCTGTTGTAGTCTGAATGTGTTTCGCGCCAGACAAACAGGATGAATCATGCGTGCACGAGCTGAAGGAGGCAAGACAAGGCCAGCAGTTCGGCCACTCTCCTCTCCCAACCCACACAACCAGACTGAGCGCGCCGCTCTCTGCCACACACAAACACACACACACGGTGGAGGATTGTGGTACCATTTTATTTGGAAGACACCCTTTCATTATACTAAAATATAATTTCAATGAAAACTTTTTTAAGTCAGTAATTTTTCTACATAACCTTTTACAAAAAACTCGCACAAAAATGTTTTTAAAAAATGAGGGGAGGGGGGGGGTCAAAATTAGTTACCTCTGGACTAACGATATCTGCAATCTAATGAGATAATTACCTGGCACAGTGCGATGTCGTTAGAGCGAGGGTTTACTGTAGTTTAATGTAAAGCTATCCTACAAGTAGTATATGAACCACCACAAACTCAGTGCGTTAGAAATACTTTTTCTTTCATGAACTCTTTAAAGATTGATGCTACCCGTGATTTCCAGCTGATCATAAGTGGAGGTGGTGGTACGGAGGTTTGTAGGTAGAACACAAAACTACAGTTCCTCAATGCACAATTTACTCAGTTTTATTCATTTAAACCTGCAGACTCTTTGATTGTGGCAGTTAGGAAAGCATTGGCTTAGAGTAAAACATGCAAGTTTACCAGGATCAACTGTTTCAAATTGGATTGCAGGAAAGAACTGTGGTGTTGGCACAGTAAATTATACTGATAAAGTAAATAGTATCATGTCAAGAAAAATTAATGGTGATGTGCTTGTTACGTTGCCTGGGCTCTGTGCGTGTTTATTTGTCTACTAGTTAAGGTAAAATCTCTATTTGACAAAACTAAAGAAGCCAAAAAATTACACCATTGTTGTATGGGGGTTTGTTAAATAGACATTTTATATTATATACAGTAGGGCCCCGATTCAACTTACTCGGGAGTAACAAATACAGCGATTTAACGAAAGAATATTTAGGAACCTTCAAAAAATAACCAAAAAAAGTATTAAACAACTAACTGACTTTGATAAAATTGAAAATTAATTGTAAGTTAAGTCCTTTAAAAATACTAGCACCGACGCCGTACATACTTATTTCACCGTAGAAAAGCTTAAACCATTCGTCGAAAAACAAAATGCTGAAAACTTCCGCTGCAAGAGTTATTTTTTGATACGCACGCGTCAGCGCGGCCGAGCAAGCGACGCTATGTTGCATAAGAAGCGAGTGCCTAGATTCTCATCCTGCCGGCTGGCGAGTGAACAAGCATCTCGGTACCCAGACTCCACAGCGCAGCAGTGGACAGCACGAGAACTAATTCACAGATAGTGCTTTGCGTCTCTGTTAGAAGGCGCTACAGTGCCGCGTGCTATATGGATTAATTTAATTCTATGCAGTGTGATTATTTATACTCACGTCCTGTGATAAAACAAGCAAGTTTATTTAAAAACTACGTAATATTCTTTACGCAAAATTTTTAAGGAATTTATAACCGTAAACATAAATAATTTGTTTCTCATCTGCTGAAAAAAATGCTCGAGTGCAAAGCATTTTTAATTCAGCAGACAGACACGAGTTTGTTTCAGGAGCACAGCTGCATACAGGCTACAATGGCCACCGCCGCTTCCGCCGGGCATATTTAATTATTATTTTACCGGTGTCTCGCAAACTTTTAATTCTGCTTAAAAAAAAAATTCTTTCGTTACTATTTTTCATGGGATTTTCCTTAATTTCGTTGGTGGAGCGGGCCGGAGAAAGACGGAAATGTTGTCGGCTCGGCGGTGTTAGTCATCATTTCTCATGTGTTGATGGCGTGTGCAAGGGCGGACTAACTGACCATGCGCACGCTCGCAGAGCGCTCCACTGAAAATTTTTTTGCCAATTTTTTTTTATTTTCACGGCTGTGGCTTACCTATTGCGGTAAATGCGTTCTGTTATTGTTTTGAACCAATGTACTTTTTTAAAATTACCTTAAATTCCGACGAAACATGCCCGAGGATTCAACTTTGAGGAAGGAGAAGGAAGGGGAAAAGGTGAAGTAGGATTTAACGAAACATCGATTTAGAGTAAACATTTTTGGGTCCCACGGCATTTTGTTAAAACAGGGTTCTACTGTAGCCGATTTCTACTCGACATAGAATTTCACATAAATGACAAAACTTCCCTTGATAACTCTTAGTACTACGGATACCAAAAAGAAAAAATTAATTAGCTTGCTATTTATTTTAAAGGTTATGAAGAACTGAAAATGCCTAGCACACAGAGCGTTATGTTAAAGTTGTCAGACTTTTAGAATACCAGGGTTACACCTAGTTCACCACATACAGCACCTATCCACGAACAAGTACTTAACAATGACCTTGATTAAAAACTTTTAAAAATTCTAATTTTTTTTTTTTTGTTATCTGCCGTGATATTGTTTGGAAATGCATTCATGTTATGTCACAACTAACCACATGTGCGTGAACATAAGCCTTCTAAACAACCGTCAATACTTCAGTAACGAAAAAGCAAAACAATAAACGTGGTTCTATACCACAGATGACTTACACTGTTGTGTATGAGCAGCTTTGACCACGGAAACACTAGATTCGGAAACGGTTTTCACGCCAAAGTCATGGTACAGAATTCCACCACCGCCAACGCTAAAGCTGCAGCTACACGCCAGCCAGCCACTGTGTGCAACATTAAGCCATGGACCTGAAGGAGTGTCGCATATGTTTATCTTCTTTGTGTGCATCTGAATCTAAATATTTTCAGCATGAGGACAAACAAGAAAAATTTTGTGGATTGTAGAATGTTTTTACTCACACATGTTATTTTCAAACTGATTGTTCATTGTAAAGAGAATTTTAGCATTTTGACTAAATAAATTTCAATATTTAGAGGTTAAAATGCACTGTCCTTATAAGGTTTGACGGGACCAAATCTTGACTGCGTTGTATAGCGTTTTTCGTTCAATAGAATACTACATGCTAATAAAAAGTGAAAATAAAATTAAAATTGTAAAATATTTACCTGCGAACAAGTGTTCCAGTTGTTCCTCCTGGACTCATCTCAACTTTGAGAAGAGTCTGCTGGCCAAGTCCTTGCATCATGTCTTCATCATCATCATCTCTTCTGTCAGGAAGGATTTCTTCTGGAGTCCCTTCATGAATTATATTAACATGCTCTATCTTCTCTGCATCAAGAATAGGGAGGGAACCACCAACGGAGGACTGCACACTAAACTCTGCCTTCGGGGTTGCCTCTAGAGATGCCTCGGTCTTTGGTGGCTCTGGAACAGGCTCAGGGGAAGGTGGTGGGGTGGGTTCTCCTTCTGCACGCATCAACATTTTTCCTGTTTCGGGACAGAGGGAAAACGGTCGTGGTGGGCTCTCTGGTTCGAGAGGCGGCAGGTCACCCATGGGCAGCTCCGGAAGACCTCCGTCAGAGCTGTCGTCACTGTCGGAACTAGAATGTATCTCCTGGAACTCCATGTGGAGACTGTCACTATCTACCAGTTTGCTATCCCTCACCTTGTTGATGGTGAGACCTAAGTCATCTCCTACCTTCGGTGGCCTACCCTTCAACACCGGTGCTTTAGCATCCACTACATTTATTATGTCTTTCTTGTTAGAGTTTGAAACTACAGTGATTTTATCTGCTGGCCGGTTATCACTTGAACTCTCGGATGATGGCTTTACACCCAACTTCTGCTGGGCCAAAGGCGATAACTTACCATAGTTTTGCACAGTCTTGCCAAGCATTGCATGTATGGGTTTAATGCCACTCTTCACCTGCGTCCCAGGAGACAGGGATGTTACGTTGGGCGGCAGGCGGGGCCTGTTACCCAGCATGGGGGAGCGCCTGATGCCAGGCCTGAGAGAGAGTGGTGGCCTTGGACCCAAGCCCATGCCTGGACGAGCACTCATCATCGCCATGCTGTGGGGACCTGCTGCACGCTGGCCTGCTACCAGCGGCCGTACTGAAGCTGGAGTCCTGGGACCAACAGCTGGGGACTTGACCGGATTTGGCAACCTCACCAAACCTGAACTTACTGTCTTCACCTGGTTTGCTGGAGATTGACCCAACTTCGATTGGATGGATTTTGCCTGGCTCGAAGACTGGGAGGTTTCTGGCTGGCTAGTAGTAGGCTTGCTGCTGGACTGCTCACCGCTACTTGGTTTAGGCAAAATTTTGACCGGATTGACCGAAGGTCGAGAGTTGATGGCAGTCTTTCTGATGATGCCACTTTGTGGCAGTGTTGATTTAATGTCTACAATAATGTTGCCAGAAGATGATTTCGTAGATTCTACAGTGGTTTTTTGGTCTGATAAATTATTTTTATCCGAGCTTGATGATTCACAAACAATACTAGAAGGTTTTTTAGAAACTATAAACACACCTGATGTTAAGTTAGGGACATGTCTCGGATCAACAGTTATAATGCCTTTAGAGTTCGCAACTAGAACCGGTGCCTGAGAGTTGGCAGATTTTGCTATATATTTCTTCCTTTCTGGCGATGAGTCTGACTCCAAGCCCAACTCGATAGAAAGCTTACTGTCTCCTGTTTTTTTCAAAGGGCTCTGTGGAGAAGACATTGGCATTCCATTCGGAACACCCCAGTCTTTTCTTGGTCGTCCAGGTCGTCTCTTTACAAACAACTTATTTTCTTCAACAGCATTTGAGGTGTGATTCATATTAACCGGCCTTGTGCGAGGTATTTCAGAATGATGCTGGAACAGTTTCTTCGGCATGTCTTCTTCGGATGGGTTACTATCGTTAGCGTCATCTATTTCTCCACCACTCCACTCCCGATCATAATCAGGCTCTGATTTGATTCTCTTTTCTGGTGGATCATCAATATCTGAATCACTGTCTTCTCCATGTTTACGTTTACCTGCAATCAAATAAATATGACAATAGTAACTTTCTGAATAGCCAAAAAGATTTAAACACATATACAGTAAAACATCTCTATTAAGTCTACTCACAGTTCCCAAAAATTGGGTCGTAATAGAGGGAATTTACTTTAGAACCAAGCTGCTTTCCCAAGTCACCTAAGCTAATTAAAATAAAACAGAACATTATGAGAGCTACGTAACTACGCGAGTATGTAATATAAACAATTACCTAAGAAATCATCCTAAATAGACAGTTCTAAAAGCACATCAACTCCAATTATTCTTTAGCTTACATGCTGAACACTACAAAAATTATCAGTAACATGTCTTTATCTACCCACACATTCGTAGGCATTATTTTAACTGAGACAATTATGATTCACATACAGTGAAACCTCGTCTTTACGTTTTTCCACGATTTCCACCATTTTTTTTGTCGTTTAGTGCAATGATAAATTTTCCGCCTATCACATCACAAACATTCTTCCCGCAGTTTACGTTCCCCCCCACCACTAAGACAACTTAAACACAAGATGTCAGAGTCACAGATGACGATGAAAGGACCTCTAAATTGTTTGGAAACAGAACAGAGAAGAAACACCACAGCCAAAGATGGTGATCACCTGCAAAGCCACAGAAGAATGTCCGTGATAGTGTGTACTGCTTGCCCTCACAGCACAATAAATCCAAGATGGTGGCATGACAATTTCCACCGCTTGCACTATTAATCACTGTATTCACGTTGGCAACATTGATCTCTTTACGCACGATCGTTTATGATTATAAGCGCAAATAACAGAAACTAAAAACCTAACATTCGCGAAACATGTTTGAAAATATTTTATTATAAACAGTTGTGTTTTAAAACAATTTCCATTTTAGTGCAGTGTGTTTAGATGGTTATGTAATGGTATTGTAGTAGGGGAAAAAAAAAAAAGCTGACCACATTTTTGATAAAAAAAATAACTTAAAATCTTGGAGAAGTGTGACTAGTAGTTCATGGGAACATGTGTTGATCTGAGTAAAGAACTTTACGTTACCATTCAAATGCGTACTATTATTGCCTAAATTTGTGATAACATTGCAAACAATTTTTAAATGCTGAACACTGTTAACCAAATGGAAATGTTTTCTACAAGTGGTAGGTGCACGTGCCGCAAATCTTCCCATAACAGTACTTTCAATTCCAGTATTGGTAACACACACTGTATCAAATTTTATGTGACAAAATATGGTAAATGTATTCCTTGCATGCACAGTATCACTTAGATTTTAATTTGATTTCACCTGCAGAGAGTTTTTTAAATAACATGAAAATAAAAGTACTAAATAAGGTAAGCAAAATAAGTTTTTTGAGATTTCCCTTAATTTACATTTTCCTGCTATTTACACTATTTTGCCCTGTCCCCCTGAAATAAATACAGTAAAACCTCTTTATAAAGACCCATCACGGTTCTCTAGAACGGGGTCTTTATATAGAGGTAGTCTTTATAAAGTGGTTTAATCGTACAGTAAAACCCATATTTTAAAACCCCATAATTTTTGAGGAAATGGTTGTTATAGAGAGAAGGTTGGTATAAAAGGGGTTGTTATAAAGAGGTTTAACTGTATAGATAAATATATAAATAAGGGGTTTCACTGTATTTAAATATAAATAGGATATAAGTATGAATACTACGCAATTGTTTTGACTCCGGTCATAGTTTCAAAATAACTATCCTTTATATTTATAGCATCCAAAGTTATATTCACCTGCATCAAGAGTTTTACAATATGATTATATTTATAGTATTGGAAAACTACAATTATCCGCATATTTGTAAATGACTCTACATTTATTTGATTCAGATAATGTACGTATACATACTGTTTTATCGGAATGGTGTTGCAGTCCAGTAGGATGCAATGTAGAAGTTTCTTTGGGCAACTTTCCCCCCACCCACACCTGCGTGTACTTGTGTTAGTCTGCCAGCATTGCTGTTCTAAAAACACGGCTGTACACCGAAACACTGAAAGGCACCAGACAGTGTAGACAGGTGGCCCCGGCAAATGTTCATGCATTGTGTAGTGGTACCAGTCCTTACCCACTCATCCACCATACTGCTCAGGTCCTTGATGTGGCATTGCCAACATCGACCACGCCGTCGACAAAGCTGAAACTTACTTGAATCTCATTATGGGGTGGGTTCGACGGTGAAATTACAAGAGGTCGACTTCGTGGTGAAGACAAGGTTTTATTGTCGGGGTTTTACAGTGCGGAG
>PNEQ01052998.1:0-18625 GCA_003012365.1 Medauroidea extradentata | reverse complement strand
AAGATGGCACTTGCAGCCGGTGCTCTTTTGCCGAGCACTTTTTAGTCACATTTCACTAAATTATGACTTTATCCTCGCACATAGAGTAACTTCACAAAGTGTTAACTAACATGTGTATTTCTTTCACAAACGACCACATGCACTATACTGTTATATAAGGAACTCACGCACTACCACTCTACGAGTTTAATTAGCCACTAGAAAAACAACAACCACCTCACTAATAAACTAATGTACATGCACTACATTACATCACGCCAGTCCATGTGGCTGGTGGGAGCTTCCCTCCCCGCCGATACATCTACACGTAATTTATTAATTATGACAACAACTCACCTCCAGTCTAAAATACGGGTCCAGAACCCAGCCAAAACATATACACGCGCCCCGCCGCCGGTTCAATGATTTGCAACTAGTCAGTCGGGGTGCACTTGTTTTTACGATACACCCAACGAGTTATGGGAACTCAGGTTCCCGGTCTCGTGACTGCACGGCCATCTGATGGTATATGAGAATTCGGCGGCGGCGGACGTTGCCAGTATGGAAACGTCCACAACCGAGAGCAGGTCTGTGCTGCGCGCCACCTTTTCCTTTGACTGTCTAAAGGAAACAATACGCCAAACCCCAGTTGCCCAAAAAGACCCATTTGTAGGGGAATTTTGCGCACAACTGTGCACCATCCTAGCCATCTGGTTTGATCCCGAAAGTGCCCTAGAAGACAAGTGAAAGGCCACGCTAGGCTTTGCCTTGTCAGTAAGAAGCATGGGTCAACCCAATGCCTCCCCCTAGACAGGACGACTGACCCGAAAAAAAGGCCCCCCTCTGTCCAAAAAATTTTATTCTGGAATGCAGCAGGCATTCGGAATAAAAAGCAGAAACTGATAGATTACTTAACTCGCCACCAGGTACAAATCGCGGCAGTTAATGAAACGCATTTACGCCCACAACACCGTTTCTCTGTCCCAGGTTACTCTTGCTTCAGGAGGGACAGAGAAAACCATGCAGGAGGCGGTGTTTTAATATTAATTAAAAACACATTAAACTGCCATGCAGCAAAACAGCCTCAATTAAACACACTAGAAGCCGTTGGAATTAACCTAAAACTCGGCTGCCAGCAACTATCTCTTTACTCAATTTACTGTCCACCTGGCCGCAGACTTACGTGAGCGGATTTAAATGAACTTATAAACATCTCACCCACATTATTGGCTGTCGACGACCTGAATGCAAAACACCCTACCTAGAGCTGCAGGGCGCGGACAGCCAATGAAAACACTCTATTTAATTACCAAACCAGGCACAATTATCTAATTCATGCGCCCGACGAACCAACATTTGAACCTACACAGGCAAATCACCAGCCTGATATTTTAGATTTTGCAATAAGTAAAGGCCTTAATATGACCTTTACATTAGAAGTAAAACACGAATTGGCCTCGAACCATTACCCTGTCCACTTAAGTTTTGATCAACTGGAAACAGACGAAAGGCCAATTAGAAAAATTAAAGATTATAAACACGCGAACTGGGAAGCATTTAAAGAGTACCTGGACGAGCAAATTAATCTGCCAGATCCTGTTAGCACCCCTGGCGAATTAGACTCTGCGATTGATCACATCACAGAGCTAATTCAAGTAGGAATTAGCCAATTTGTCCCCGAGAAAGTACCGAAAACCCACAGTGATTCGCTGCCTGCAAATATAAGGCAGCTAATCACACAAAAAAAAACGCTTGCGCAGGTGCTACTCGCGAGGTAGAACAGGCCAACTCAGAACGCAAATAAATGCGCTTAGAGAGCAAATTAATATAGAAATTACCCACAGGAAAACAGACCAGTGGAATACTAAATTATCCCGCCTCACCACTAAAGATAACAGTCTTTGGCACTTAACAAAGGCGCTAAACAAATAAGCACAATCAAATCCCGCCTCTTCAATGCATAGCAGGTATAGCCTACACGCCCCAGAAAAAATCTGAGGCTGTAGCTAATAATTTAGAAACGGTTTTTATACCGAACATTCAACCCTGCGACCCAGCACATGTGGCTCGCATATATAGGGACCTCCGAGTGCGACTTCGCCAGCCCTCAGCTGACGAACCTGAATTTACGCATGCCGTCGAGGTAAAACGTATAATTAAACACATGGTTAATAATAATATTTTTTTTAGTGATTAATAATAATATTATTTTTTTTATTTCCATACATCGATTACAGCCCTTTATATAAATACTTTTTATATATTGGAAGACATCACACTCACATAAGCAAAGCTTGTGTGTGAGTGCTACTAGACAAATTATTTTCTATAGCTGCGGTTAATTATGTAATAAACTTGTCATCTTGTATAAATTAATTTGAGAACAAAAATTGAATGCTATATGAAATACAAAAAAAAAATTTTTTTTGATGGATACAGATTGTATTTAACAATTTGAAATAAAAAGAATGTGAAAATAAATAAAGTAAAACTACTACTTAAAGATTAAAGACAACTCATCATCAGTTAAGTTACTTAACCATCGATCAATATATATTTTCTTATTTATATTATTATTTTTTATATTTTCAGGAAGAATTGCTACAATTTCTGAAAGCAAGAATGTGGATGATCTTTGAGAAATTGTTTTGTGAACTAGGGGAATTGGTAAATTTTGGTTTAAATTATATCGAGTAGGATATATATGAGATAAATACTGTACTGGTAAATTTTATTAAAGAAATTGACTAATGTGGTTTTAATATACAATTTTCTGATATTGAATACTCTCAAACGACTGAAAAGTTCTTTTGATGGATGGTGAAAAGTCTTTCTAAACACAGTTCGTAAAATAACTTTTTGTATTACAATTAGTGGCTTGATTGCCGTTTTGCTCATACAGCCCCATGCTATTATACCGTACATTAGAACAGATTGAATAATGGCTACGTAAACAATTCTTATATATTCAATTGATAAAACAGAAAAGTTTTACAAATTTATATATTGTTTAACGAATTTTTTTAGTTAAGTAAGAAACATGCCTGTCCCATTTTTTATTACAATGTAACATAACACCCAAATACTTTGTTTCCTCTACTCGTTCTATGATGTTACATTTACAGTTTGCATTTAATTGACTACAGTTATGTATTTTCAGTTCTTGGTGTTCCTTTGGTTGACCAGATTTGTTTGCAGAAAATGATATGCACTTTGTTTTAGTTACATTAAGAGAGAGCAAATTTTTATCTAATATAGATTTCACTTTAATTAACTCTTCATTAGCTATATTAAAAACTGATGTCCATGAATCAGATGAAAAAAGAATCACAGTATCATCTGCATAAGATAATAGTTGACCATTTATATCTATGTTGCACAAATCATTTATATAAATCAAAAACAGAATTGGACCAAGAATACTTCCCTGCGGGACTCCAATATTTTTTCTCATTGAGTTTCCAAGCTTATTGTTTAATTTAACACATTGTATTCTATTTTCTAAGTAACTTATAAACCATATGTTAGCCAATCCCCTTATTCCAATTTTTTTCCATTTTTTTTTCAATAATATTGAATGTGATACTGTATCAAATGCTTTAGCAAGATCTAAAGTGACACACAGACAGGTTTTGTTATTTTCGATTGCATCATGGACAAAGTATGTTAATTTAGTCAATGCATCATTTGTACTTAAACATTTTCTGAAAACAAACTGATTTTTAGATATTATTTTGTTTTTATCTAAGAAAACCATTAACATTTTTTGACACACTTCTCTAGAATTTTTGATACATTACTTAAAATAGAAATTGGTCAGTAATTTGTGACAGAATCCCCGCAAAGCACCTGGGTTCGATACCCTACAAGCTATAGTTCTCAAGCAGCTGCCACAGTCTACACTAGAGGCTCTGGCTAGGTGCATAAATGCAAGTATGACACTTGCACACTTCCCCTCGCCCTGGAAACGTGCCAATGTAATTGTTTTTCCAAAGCCAGGCAAGGATCAGACCTTGCCACAAAATTACCGCCCCATAAGCCTACTAAGTACGCTCTCAAAAGTGCATGAATGTGTTCTACTGCGCCGCCTCGATATTCATATTCAAAACGCGAATATTTTTCCTAACGAGCAATTTGGCTTTAGTAAAAAGCATTTCACTGGTCATCAGTTAGTCAGACTAACTGAACACATTACTACAACTTTAAACTCGCGACAATATTCAGTAGCAGTCTTTCTTGATGTTGAGAAAGCATTTGACAGGGTGTTTCATGCAGGATTACTCTATAAAATGTATGAAAAACATTTCCCCGACTGCTATATAAAACTCATTGCCTCCTATTTAAATAGGCGCTCTTTTGCCGTAACTATTGACGGAGCGACCTCAGATTTTAAAGAAATTAGGGCAGGAGTACCCAAAGACAGCATACTAACCCCAGTTTTACATAACTTATATACTAGCGATATTCCGCGGCCCCCTAATTCGAACATGAATCTAGGTGTATATGCCGACAACACAGTTATATACACGCGATCCAGAAGTGCTGAGATCGCAACCCGGCGAGCCCAGGAAATGCTCAATGAGCTGAAAAATTATTTCCGCCTGTGGCGAATTAAAATGAATGTAGGCAAATGCGAAGCTGTGGTTTACACACGCCGACACATTCCTGCCAATCTTCCGCGCCTCACTCTATTTAACGAGGAAATACCTTTTAAAAACGAAGTTAAATATTTAGGCATAATACTGGATATAAGGCTGACATTGCAAAGTCATGTAGAGAGGAAGAGAAACCTTGCGTATGCTCGCATGTATGCACTTTATCTAAAGACAAATCACAACTCAGGCCTTAAGCTTAAAAACGGACTTTTAATTTATAATACAATGATCCGCCCCATTTTAACTTACGCAGCTCCAGCGTGGGCTTACTGCGCAAAATCGCACACTCGTGCTTTACAAGTGTTGCAAAATAAATGTCTAAGAATCGCGGCAGATGCACTTAGATACACACCTTTAAGATACTTGCATGCAGAGCTTAAACAAAAACTGCTGCAAGACGTTTTCTGTAAAATGGCATAGCAATTTTACGCGACTAGCCATAGTAATCAAAATGCTTTAATTGCAAGCCTTGGGGAGTATGATCCTGAAGAAAATCAACGTTATAAGCTACCAAAATTGCTTCTAGCGCATAGGCCTCCTTAGTTTTTCTCGGTCCGGAACCAGCGGGCGCTGTGATTGGCCGGAGTCCCGGCCACTAGTGGGGCCCCTGCCCCGCGACCTACTCGCGGTTTTCTAAACACTCGCGAGGTCCGGAATATGAAATACACTGTCTCGCGACTCGCCCTAGCGCCTGCGCAGCTAATAATTATAAATTAGCTGGTAATTTAGTTAATAGAAAGTCCCCAAAATTAAGAACGTATTTTTAAATCAGGTATTTAATTATAAGTCACCCACACACCTCCCCTCTAGGCCAGGTTTGGCACGGCCCGCTTTAGGAGCTTTCTGCCTGTGATGACGAGGGCTGACATCACCACCTGTCATGCTGCTTGGGCTCGTCTGGAAGCCTTCAGCCCCAGTACCGGTCTGAGTATGCATGGCAGGAGCCGCACAAATACACAAAACATTTACAAGTTACACTTACAAAGTGAAACCTGGGGTAAAACGTAATATTCTCCAATTTACCAATATTTTCTCCAAGAAAACCACACTGCGAAGCACTATGGATTTCACAGCATATGGCATAATATACACTGTACAGCCTAT
Organism: Medauroidea extradentata; assembly: GCA_003012365.1. Lineage (NCBI taxonomy): Eukaryota > Metazoa > Arthropoda > Insecta > Phasmatodea > Phasmatidae > Medauroidea > Medauroidea extradentata. Next base: position 12,887 of record PNEQ01052998.1, on the reverse strand, counting down.
GGCTCATGTGGCAGCGACGCTGCTGAAATTACATTGCTATAATTTATTTAATTAAGTAATTATTATTATACCATACACTAACAAATTAACAAGTTTAAATTATAGAAATTGCTAGCTGAAAGTTAGCTGTGGTGTTTTCTGTCGAACCGGAACGGCGGAGGCCTGTGATTGCCTGAAGCTGTGATTGGCCGGCAGGATCACTAGCAGCCAATCAGAGGGCACCTGCTTGCACAGGTATTTCTGTGCTAAGCACGAGTCCTCAAAACGTAATATTTAAGTAATTTAACATAATATTTTAGTCATTCTAACATATTATTTTAGTCGCTTATATATTTTAATTTAATGTTAGCTCATCCGGCTTGCCTGTGAGCTAGTTAGGGTGTACTAATTTATGTCTTTTTAAGTATATTTCAGGTATCTACTGGAGATACGGGGGGAAGAGGCGCCTTTTAAACCTCGTCCTCCACCACAGCATTGTGCTTACCCGCAGTGCCCTGGTTAAAACCTGCGCCCTACTAAAATGTAATAAAAGGAAATAAAGAAAATAAATACAGTCCCCCCCCCCAGCCACACTCTTACTTCACAACTCTACTAACAACCTGGACCTTCCTGCTTTTCCAGTGCCATTTTTATTTTTAATGCATGAAACTGCTGAGTGGTTACACTCCTATTCTGTCGAGAGGGTTTTTACGGTACTATGCCGGTTTTTCCGTCTCTCTTCTTAGATTATGGCTTAGCTATAGGTACACTTAAGGAGGAAACCATTTCCCCAATCGCGGCCATGTCAGCCCAATCCCCCTCTGCCGCGATGCATGCCTCCTCTGCATGAAACTTCCCCCTAGTAGGCGTATGGGGCTCAGCCCTGAGACGCACTTAGTCCCGCTCCTTCCCCGGGCCTCACACATAACTTAGTAGTTAGGGTAGGTTAGGAAAACAATAAAATAGGAAGGAGCCGTTGTCAGTGAAACATCACGGATGTAAAACCAGCTCCCTTCATCAGCTATAGCACGGTTTGAGGAATAATACACGGAACCACCAAAGGTGCAGCACCTCGCGGCATAGCCTTCCCCTCCCGGCTAACTAGCCCCGGGAGGATGGCAGTGGGTGGTTCATGACGGTCGTTTTCCCTGTCTCCAGTAGGCGACTCGTTATAAGCCTGCCCTTAAGGCTACTGCCATGGACGCGCCGCTGAACGCTACCATGACAGCTTGCTCTTCTACACCAGAAACGTCCCACAAACTAAAGTCAGACGAACCTATTGAACATTTAGTGAACAAAGTGCAAGGTCTTAATCACCATGCCACAGTGTCGCCACAGCCAACACCTAATGAAAACACTCAATCCAATTGTGAACACTCAACTAACACAACACTGTTCATAAGTGCGCCAATTACGGTAATGCAGAGCCCAAGCCACCCTTACCACTTAATGTCAGATGCCTTGTTAGCGGACAATCTAAACTTCCAGGTGCGAAACAGTGACAGAGGCACAATGTACACCTTCCATAAAGTCGTACAACCACCGAGGTCTAAAAATAATAGAAAAAACAGCCGTAGAATTTTTTGTGTCAACAGCTGCAGCAGAACGTCCTGTAAAAGTGGTAATCAAGGACATTCCAGCCTGCACAAGTGTAGCCCGCATAACAGCTGACCTAATCCAACAACAAATCCCAGTAATAGTAGTGCACCAACTGAATTACAGAAACAGACAACCTTTAAATATGTTTCAGCTGGATGTCTCACAGGGCGGTGAAGAAAAAGTAATGTCTCTCAAGTCAGTGCTTCGCTTGCCAGTGCCAGTTGTACCATACACACCCCCAAATTCACCGATGCAGTGCAGTAAATGCTACCGATTCAGCCACGTGACAGCACAGTGCCGATTTCAGGTCGTCTGTCATCACTGCTCCGGCCATCACAAAACAAACAACTGTACCAACGCCGTTAAATGTGTGAACTGTAAACAGCCTCACAATGCCAGATACCGACACTGTGAGGTCTATATACGCGAGTGGAATAGGCGACAACCGCAAGGGGCACGCAGAGAAATACCGCGGCGTATACCAGCCCGCCAGCAAGCCCCTGTAAGACCACCACCGTCGCAACCACCCCCTCCACCCCCCGCCGAGAACTGACAGGGCTCATGGCAACATCAAGGCTGGACAATTGTAGGGACAAACAGACGTCCACCTCAACAACACCCACCAGACTGGCGCTAGGAGACCACGATGCTCATACCTGAGAGCTACAACAGGTTCCAGTCCCTCCAGTGTGCCGTCTATGACGAGCAATTCCCCCTCCCGAGAGCCTGGCAGCCCCGCAATCCGAGGCGTCTACGTCCCGCAAAATCAAGGAAAACAGCGCACGGGTAAGAAGGGCAAAAACAATGCAAAACCCCCACCGTCTCACAACCAAACCCCAACCCAGGACCGCATGGAGCAGTCCAGACAACCTACTCAACAGGACGAGACCGAAACAGAAAATGCCATGCAGGTGGATCGAACCCCTGCCACTCAACCCACGAGGCCATCAGCCAGCACAACACAAAATACGTCACCTAGTAACAACACCCACGTAACTGCCAAAAATACTATCTCTTTACCAGCACCTCCAGTCTCACACGATGAAAACACCATCAGCAACAACATAAAGAACGCAAACATCCTTCACTCCACTCTACAAACAGCTGCAAACACCCACACTGTCAACGCCCAGATCGCGCAGGATTTATGCAACCTACTCACTGCCTGGAACGATCCCACAGTAGAACAAACAGCCCGAATTCGCAGATGGGGAGTAAGTCCACAAAAGAAAAGAACAAAATCCCCCCCTTTTCTGCTTCCACCAGCAAAAAGCGTCCTACAGTTAATACAACCAAACAAATTCCAAGCAAATCAACAATGAAACCCCAGAAAAAAGCACTGTTACCAACTCCTACTCAGTCGCAACGACTAAACTACCAAACTAATAATAGTAACAACAAACTATCAGCCCACACACAACCACAACAGATAATAGCAACACACGGAGCTCACCCCCACCACAGTCTACCCGACCATACCAAAGAGCCAGCTCGCTGGGTAAACAGGCGCCACGTCAGAAGCGGCGAATTACCATCCATGTGCATAGCATAACGAGTGCCAACCTGGCTCGCCACTTCAGAACAACAGACCTGACAGAGGAGCAGTGCAAGTCTGCCGGCGGGAGGCATAGCGGTTACACTGGTAGATGAGGAGGTGTACCGCACTGTCTCCCGTGTATTGAGTGCACAAAAGATATCGAGTGTGCATTTCAACCATGAGGGGGGCCACCCTTATAGATTTGCCCTCCGGGGCCTACCAAAGGGAGAAGACGCAGAGGCACTGAATGAAGAAATCGTGCTACAGTCGGGCGCAAAGATGCTAGAAGTGCGGCAGATGATACATATGCGCACTAAAGTGCCCCTGCCCCTGTATAAAGTGGAAGTGGCGAGCGAGGAACAACTCGTTGTGTCGGAAGCACTAAAAGCTGTCCCACACCTCTTCGGCATGCGCAAACTAGACTGGGCACACTACAACAAACCCACTGGCCCAGTGCAGTGCTATCGATGCCAAAGGATGGGGCACATGAGTAGACAGTGCAACTGCCAACAGCGCTATGTAAGGTGCGCGGGAAATCACATCAGAGCGCAGTGCGAAGCCCAGGAACCTAAGTGTGCACTGTGCGAGGGCGAACACTCAGCTGCATCTTCTCGCTGCCCCACGAAACTGCGCTGGGTCAGAGGTACACGCACACAAGAACAAAAAAACACAACGCAGAACCGAGACACCAACACTCACACCAACACTGAACAAGAAAAACACACAGAAACACCAGATATTGCACCACAAAGCCACAACTACTCCCAACAAAACACACAAACAGCAAACACGCACACACAACCCAAGACCACACACAAAAAGAACACAAAACAACCAAACACAGCAAACAAACAAAAAATGTACGCAGAAACAACAAAACAGACTAAGAAAATCGAAACACAAGGCACCAGCACAAACAAAAAAAAACATCACGCACATTTTACAACACAAACATAAACCAGGACACAGTACACACAACAACAAGCACACGGCCCACAAAAACAACATCCACACAAACCACAGACTATCCACTGAGAGAACACCTTGCACAAGGCATTGAAAAATACACACAGTTCCAAAAACACGTACCTTTCTATAAAAACACGTCCTCACGAAAGCTCTATGATGCTACCACAACACTAATAATGACACTAAGCCATCAAAATAAAACACTAACACACAAACAGCAAGACACATTCACGTTTCTACAGCACACAGCAAACATAATTTTCACTGAAATAAATCAAATACTCACAGCTAACATGAACAACACCACAACACCCTAATGGTTGCACAAACACAAACACACAAACACAAGGCCCCTAAAATCCTAGTGTGAAATGCTAGGGACCTAACACACAAACGACATGAACTAGCAGCATACTTACAAACAACACACACCTCAATCGCACTTATCACAGAAACACACATACACAACACGAAAAAATTCACCATACAAAACTTCATCACACACAAGCAAGACAGAGACACTAAAGGATGAGGTGTAGCCATATTAATACATAACACAATCAAACACCACACACGACCAATACCACCACTTACATCCACAAACTTGTAACACGAACACCAACACTTAATTACAAAAAAAGCTGACTGGGACACATTTCAAGAAATACTAGCCCAGGAAGCAGAGGACATACAACGCACACTTGACACAGTAACACACGCCACACATATTGGCAAAATGGCTAGCATCATAGAGCGAACTATACACACAGCAGCACATAAAACAATACCAACACAACGTCACGCAGACAATGACACCACATTCCCACCATACATTATAACAGCCATAAATACACGAAACAGAGTAAGACGCAAGTGGCAACGCACACGCACACAACACAGCAAATATCAGTACAAAGAAGCCCAGGGAATAGTTGAAGAGCTGATAAAGGAATACAAAGAAAAAGAGTGGGACAGCAAGGTAGCAGCCTTAACCACAGCCGAAACCTCGCTGTGGAAAATGACGCGGCGCCTCACAGGAAACTACAGCAAAGTACCTCCACTCACGGGTGCGGCGGGTGTTGCTTATATGCCGGCTGACAAGGCTAACCTACTTGCAGACGAGCTCGAGGCTACTTTCCGACCGAACCCTGGGGATGGGGACAATGCACATGAAGCCTCCATGTTGACCACACAACAAGATGTGTTAGGGCAGGACACGTCGGAGGAAACACCTGCCGTCACCCCTGCCGAGCTGATATGCATTAAAGACATCCGCCGTAACTCTGTCCCAGGCGAGGACGGCATACAACACATCCTAAACAAACATTTTCCCATTGAATTCATATCAGTACATGCATCGTACTTCACTATCATTTTAATGCACAAACATTTTCCTACAAAATGGAAGCAGGCCAGGGTGGTAACATTTTTAAAGCCAGGCAAACCAAACACATTACCATCCAGCTACCGACCCATTACCCTGCTCTCTACTCTCTCGAAGTTGCTGGAGAGAGGAGTCTGCAGGCGAATCACGCTTAACCTATCAACTCATCACATACTTCGTGACGAACAGTTTGGGTACCGGTGTGGGCACTCTACAGTTCACCAGCTCACACGGCTCACTCTGGAAGCCACGAAGTCCATAGAATACAGACATCATACTTTTGCGGCCCTGTTGGACATAGAAAAGGCGTTTGATAAGGTCTACCATCTTGGTCTGCTACAGAAACTGAGTAACTATCATTTTCCTACGTATATCATTCCATTCATTTCCTCGTACTTATCGTCCCGTTCATTTCACGTCAGTCTCTACGGGGATAAATCTACACAGCGACTGATACGTGCGGGTGTTCCTCAGGGCAGTATACTCGGCCCTACCCTGTTCAGTATATATATTAATGATATTCCTACGGTCGTTGGCACTCAAATAGGATGCTATGCCGACGACACGATAATCTACGCAACATCCATGAACAGGGATAGGGCCATTGCACGAGTACAGGCTGCCCTGGACGCAATAGAGCCCTGGCTGGCCAAATGGAGGATTAAGGCAAATGCCCTAAAAACTGAGGCAATTGTATTTGACACCCGGCGAGCACAACAAGCACGGCAGCTTCACTTCTGTGGTCAGAACATACAATACAAAACATCAGTAAAATATCTGGGAGTACAAATGGACCGTCACCTCCGCTGGAGCACACACATACACACACAGCTGGCCAAGGCCGGAGCTCGGCTAAGGCAGCTGTATCCAGTCATCAACAGAAACTCACCTTTACATATACACAACGGAATTCTCATTTATCATACGCTCATCCGACCCATCCTCACATACGCTGCCCCCGTCTGGGGAACAGCGGTCAAAACACACATCACAAAGCTCCAGCGGTTCCAGAATAAGGTCTTGCGCCTTATTGTTGACACTCCCAGGTACACTCGCACATCCAGGCTCCACGATGAGCTAAAGGTTGAGTACATCGTGGAGCACATACACAAACTGGCCACAGGAGTGTACAAAAAACACCCAGAGTCCACTAACCCACTACTCAGGGCTCTGGGAGAATATGATGAGGCACAAGTGTAGCGGAGGAGACGCCCTAAATATCTCCTTCTCCCTCCCCCACCCAGACCTGTGTGACAAAGACAGACAAAACGACCTGCAGGGCAGCATAATATGTTGTAAATATTGCAAATATGCTGAGAATTAACAATACCAATTATAAATGTGTAATCTATCAAACAGTTTTTCACTGTAAAATGGGTGTAGGACAGCCATTCCGTACCGACAGGAAAATTCCTTCTACAGTAGGAGTAGGTCGTCGGTTACAGACCGTCAGGAGAATTTCCTACCTATAAACACGGCTTTACAGACAGGCAATACTGTGAAATGTAATATATAGTAAATAACTGACAACTTCTTACAGAATAATTTCATTATCACAATAATTATAATAAAATTAAAAAACATAAAAAACACAAAAACATTTTAAAAATTCATAAAAATTACAAAAAAAACGCTTCAAAAATCCACAAAATCACAAAAATTTTAACAAACGTGTATTTTACTCAAATCCATTGTAATTTATGCATTATTATTTACCAATATAAAACTGTGCATTGCTGCCCTGCAGGACAAGTGTGTAAATTGGGTAAATTGTGTAAATAGTGTAAATAATGACTCGGCTGTATATGCTACAAAATCAAATGATATAATATTATTATTACTAGTATTACCACAACACAAGCATACTGTCTCTCACAAAAACAGATAGAAAATCAAAGCACCACACAAGGCAAAGCTATTGGTCTGGCAAGCTTCCCCACTACATCTGCCGGGGGGCCCTTGGCTCGTGGCTTCTTGATGGCGGCCGTTTCTTCCCTCGGGGGGTTGGTCGGGCGGGGGGGTTACGGCGGGGATTTCCGGCTGCTGTAAAATTAAAATGCCTGGCGCTACTGAGTCGTGCTGAATTAGAGACGTATCATCCACCTCACTGATCACTTAACACCCCACAGAATCATCTCATACTAGGCAGGCCCGGTGGAATTGTAGTCCCGCAGTATTGAGCTCTAAAAATCGCGTACATAAGCTGAAGAAAGACCGCTGGCGCGAGCCTAAAAACTCCGCAAGTCTTGTATGTCGGCTGTAACCTCTGGCGAGACTTAAAACTCCGCAAGTAGCAGTCACATACGGCCTCCTCACACCAGCCCACAGTGTGCAAAATGATCAATCTGGAGGGACAAAATCTATTTTTCCAACATTTTTTTCCGGACCCGTCTTCACTAAGAAGTTATCGTGCAGACAGTGGAGCATCTGAAAACGTGCGCTGCTGACAGTTTTAAACTGCAGCGTCGGCTCCAGGATACTGATAAGACAGCTAGTCTCGGAGGAGCTTGTATACACAAGCCAGTCATCGTGCGGAGCCCGGACTTTCTAGGCATGCTAAGATCAGCCAGATTGTTATTTCCCTTTGATGTGGACAAGGAAACCATCTATTAAGGTCTGTACTTGTTATTTACCAGTAACATTGACTGAAAGTGGTTTTTAAATATTGAAAAAACAATCATATCCAAACTCACGTGTTACAACAGCAAAAGTACCGTTACGTAAAATTCAAGTAGAGTTTTAAAAAATTGTCCGTAATATACCAGCTCAAAATTTTTGCAAGATTTACCTTGACATATATATTTTAATGTACCACTTTCAGTTTTTGCGCATACTTGCGCGAATTTTAGTTTTAAATTTTTATCCTGGACATGGAGCGAATTTCACGACAGGACATTTTTAACATTTGGACTTGCCGTGACCAGAAGACAAGACAAGATGATGTTAGCAATTTCGTAGTTAGGTTATGTGGTGTGGTAGATGTGCCGGAAAACATTAAAAAAATTTTAAATAACCATGTTAGGCTATTTTTAGTTAAACTGAGTGAGCGATGGATACAAAGCAACCGACATTTTGACAGATTTGTGCAGAAAAATACCAAGTGGCTTCAAGGGGAATTTAAACCACCGCAAGAACTGTTAGCAATAACTACACCTGCAAACAAACAATCGTATAGCACATCAGGACCTAGCATATCTCGACAAACTGGTGTTGGACGGCCTACGAAGTTGTTCCAAGACAGCAGCAGTAGAAGTAAAAGAAGAAAAATTCAATATTTGTTAGAGTCACAGTCTCCTGAAGAGATTTCATTCGCTGCTGAAACACAGTTACGAGCTGCTGGGAAAAGGGATGCAGCTGATATTGTCAAAGAGTTATCAACTGCATCACCTCAACGAGCAACAAAAATTAAGAAAGCAAGAGTGTCTGTCGAACAACCTTCTCCTTACAGCAATGAGGAAGCTTTGGCTCTTTTTCTCGATGCACAGCTGACAACTCACCAATACAAGCTAATGCAGTCTCAAGCCAAACAGAAAAATTCTAACATCTACCCACCATACTACATGATACAGAAGACAAAGAAGTTGTGTTACCCTCCTAAAGAAGCTGTAACTATTACTGAACTTAGTGCTGAAATAAAATTGCAAGCACTTCTTAACCATACAGTTGAACGAATTTTAATTGTTCAAGACGAACTTGTTGACCAGGTGCTGCCTGACTCTGACATTAAATCACTCACTTTAATTTGCAAGTGGGGTTGTGATGGGAGTTCAGGCCATAGCACTTTTAAACAAAGATTTCACACACAAACAGGTGATGTTCCTAGTGATGAGTATCTTTCTGTCATATCATTCGTTCCTCTCCAGCTTCGCACAAATGATGCACACAGGCGAATATTTTGGCAGAATCCAAGACCTTCTTCTACTAGGTACTGCCGACCACTGAAATTGCTTTTTCAAAAGGAAACTGCAGCTTTAATCCAACATGAAACGAAGATCGTGCAGAAACAAATAAGTGACCTTGTGCCGACTAAAGTCACTATTAGTGACAGAGATGTAGACGTTCATCACACAATGGTTATGACAATGGTTGATGGGAAAATATGCAATGCTCTGGCCAGAAATCAGTCATCCCAAAAGTGTTATATTTGTGGAGCATCCCCGAAAGATATGAACAAAGAAGAAAAACAATTCACAACGAATGTAGATCCTGCAGCGTATGCATTTGGTCTGTCTACACTGCATGCATGGATAAGATGCTTTGAATGTTTGCTGCATATAGCCTACAGACTTACCATTAAAAAGTGGCAGGTTAGAGGAGCAAATGATAAATCGATTTTCGAAGCAAGGAAGGAAGAAATAAAGACAAAATTCAGAGACGAGATGGGTTTAGTGGTTGATAGACCAACACCTGGTAGCGGAAACACAAACGATGGTAATACAGCAAGAAGGTTTTTCAGAAACGCTCGTGAAGTTTCTTACATAACTGGTGTTAATGAAAACCTTATTAACCGCTTCCGTGTTATCCTTGAAGCAGCATCAAGTGGTTATAGTGTCAATGTGCAAAAATTCAAGCAGTACCTAAGTGAAACCAGTAAGATGTATATGGACCTCTATCCGTGGTTCTACATGCCAGTGACTGTTCACAAACTCTTGGTACACGGTCCGGACATAATTGAATCCTGTATCCTACCCATCGGACAACTATCTGAAGAGGCTCAAGAAGCACGGAATAAAGACTGCCGAAGATTCAGGGTAGCAGACACAAGAAAAATATCGTGATGTGCCACAAATGAAAATCTGCTGTATCGATTGCTTATTTCCTCAGATCCAGTTATTTCTTCTCTGAGAAAACCTTTACAAAGGAAAACAGGAATGTTTTCATCTGAAGTTTTGTGCTTGTTGTCAAGTCCGCCATATGAACCCACCACTTCTGATACACAACCACATAGTATAAGTAACACAGACAGTGATGAAAGTGATTAAATAATATGTTAAAATCATGACCTGTTTTCAAATTAGTAAATGTAAGTGGACATAATAAGCAATTTTGCATGTGTATATATCTTAACCAATACATAATTTTAATTTAATACTATTAATATTTATGACTAAAAATTAAAGTTTTTGTGCTCTTTGAAAACACGTTGACTTATAATACTAAAGTTTGATGGTACGTCAAGTAAACTGTCTTTGTATTTATGAATTATTTACAGGTAAATGTCATCACCAAGGTTTTTGTACTCTGTCCATGTTAAGGTAGCAGCTAATTCATTTAAGTGAATGACAATAAAATTTCTGTACAGCATGCATTTAATTTGAAATGTTACGGCACAACCGAAATGCGGAGCATCCAGATATAATTCTACTACTTTGGTTTATTTCATTAGTAACTTTTATTCCTGCTGCCATCTTAAAATGAACATAGTATAACACGCATAATGAGCAATTAAACGTTATACAGCTTTCAGAAAACAAACAAAAAAGTAAATGATGGCATTACTAATTAGGGTAGGTACAATTTAAGTGTCTTTTTTTATCTCCGTCTGTGTAAAAGATTTATTAGAAATGTTAACATCAAGGTATTTTAATACAAATCATATTAATTTAATTATAATGTTGTTTACTTACCAAAACTTGATAATGGTGATATTAATGACTAGTATACAAGGAAAATGTGTTTGTATTGTGTACATATGCCAATATCGTTAAAAACAAATGTGATATGTAAGTAATGGTCATGATGCTATTCCCTTATTGAAAATTACTAATAATTTGGGTACAGATCCAACGTTGCAACGTTTCTGTATTTGTATTAATGTTGCACTTTTATTTGCAGCAATAAATAATTATATATATATATATGGCATGCAGTTAACTAGTTAACTACAGGAAAAAAAAGAACTCAGAATGATGAAAATAATCATAATGGTGCGAGTAAAGACTTTTTATTTAAAATACTTTTGCATACAAACTCTAAAACCAAGACTTTTAATGGAAGTGTAATATGCCATCAGTGATGTCACTGCTTTTACTTTATTAAGAAAAACTATGAATTATATTAATAGTATTGGTAAATGTGTTTGCATTTGTAACATATTTTTGCATAAATATTGCAGCACAAATTTATTAGTTTTAATTTATTTTAAATAACATTATTGCAAAAAAAGTGTATGGCGATTGTTATGGTACGAGTTTTACCTATTAGTAACATTATTGTTTTGTATTTGAAATATAAATTACAACCCTTGTATGTAACAAGCAAACAGCATGCCGTTAATTCTCATGCTGCTTTTAATTTACTGCAATAACTCTTAATGGATACACGATTACGACACAAGTAAAAGTTATTGCATTTTGTATTGTACATAAATAATGCAATCAAACCATTTCAATGCATATATTATGCAGTTTATCCAATTTCAAGTCAGATCAAAAAAACTAAATTAGTTAAAACAGTTAACACAAATTGGGATTTTTACTGAATCTGAAATGCAATCGCAGTAAATAACATGTCCGATCGCTATTATAGAACTTTAAGAGCCAATTATGAGTTCGAAAACCCTAAAGCAACAAATAAAATGGTTTTGTTATGGCAGGATTCGTTCCTGAATTTTGTCCCCCCAGATTGTTCATATTGCACACTGTGCAGCCCACTTACTAAGCCACAACACCTGGCAAATGCAGGCATACTAAATGCCTGCAATATAGAGGAGGTCTCCAGCTATTGTGCGCGACGGAAGAGTGGAATGTGTCGGATATACATTCTACTTGGTTGAGCTCCAGCTGACGGACGCCTGGCTGTCAGCAAAGACATACAGAGCATTGGTAATGGACACAACGGCCACAGTTCTCCCTGAAAAACCCAAAAATCTGCCTTCAAAACACAGACGAGAGGGAAAGTAGGGGAGGGATGAAACCTATCACCATCCACACCATAGAATACTGGACTCATCTAATTCATTTCATGATCATTTTCCCAGGGGAAATGCAGAAGCACACTTGCTTAAGCATACTGAGGCACAAAAAAGATTAAGTTGAATTATTTTCAAAGTGGGACGTGCCCACCACTTTACGATTAGCGGTTAGAGGTAGGAAGGAGCCGGATTTCTGTTCTAGCAGCCGTGGTGAGGACATCGTGCGCACCACCGTCCAGTCTTCCAGACCTTCAGCTACAGTCGCTCATCTGTGTGTTGGATACGTAACCGTGCCAACGAAGATACGCAGTGTGAGTGGGTAAATATTGCTACAGGTCGGTTAGGCAGGTTATTGAGTTAGCCAGTTCAAATTCATTTTAGGCAAGCTAGCAAGAGCTTGACAATGCGGGACATTTGAAAGGTTACTGTCTGCTGCTGTTTTCACAGCGCCAGACAACTTCTCTTCATTAGCATTTATTTTTTAGGTATTAGTTCTAGCCTAAGAA